>JAAGNO010007108.1:0-10437 GCA_033439905.1 Ceryle rudis
CCAGCCTATCCAGGTCCCTCTGGATGGCACCCCATCCCTCTGGCATATCAACTGCACCCCCCAGCTTGGTATCATCCACAAACTTGCTGAGGGTGCACTCGATGCCACTGTCTATGTCATTAATGAAGATATTAAACAATCAAGGATCCAGCACAGTCCCCTGAGGGACACCACTCATCACCTTCCTCCATCTGGACATCAAGCCGTTGACCATCACTCTCTGGATGTGACCATCTAGCCAGTACTTTATCCACTGAACAGTCCACCCATCGAACCCATAATTCTCCAAATTTGAGATAAGGATGTTGTGGAGGACCATGTCAAAAGCCTTGCAGGAGTCCAGATAGATGACATCCATAGGTCTACTCTTGTCGACTGATGCAGTCACTTCATTGTAGAAGGCCAATAGGTTGGTCAGTCAGGACTTGCTCCTAGTAAATCCATGCTGACTACTTGTCCTCTATGTGCCTTAGCATATCCTCCAGGAGGATATGTTCCATGAGTTTCCCAGGCACAGAGGTGAGGCTGACAATTTAGCTCCTGCTCTACCTCCTAATGCTCCTCAGCCTTTCAACTTCTTCACATAGTTCGGCCATCAGGATGAGCAGATGATCTACCCGGTCACAGTGAACACGGCAGTTCTCTTGGCTGCCACTTGCTGCCAGCGAGAGGCTCTGGTACTCCCTGCAGCCCGTGACCTGAACAGTTGCATGTTTCTGTGAGAGTTCTGTCTGTGTCCCCACAGGGACTCTGGTGAGTGCAGAGATCACCGCTCTCCACCGGGTGTATGCCATGCTGAGCTCCTGCGACCCCACACATGCTAACAGCGAGACGACTGTGGCCATTTTACTCCTCACCGACTGAGCACCACTTCCAGTTAAACCACACTTAAACCTCCCTTAGAGGGATTTTAATCTCTAGAGGGATTAAATCTCCCTCACTTAAAGGGACTGAATTTACCTTGCACACTGGTAGAGGCTCAGTGGCCGGCCCTACAAGCTGCAGCCAGCTGCGGCATCCACCAGGGCATACACAAGCACTGGTTCCTCGCTCTGTGCGAGGACACATGGATTAGCCTCTGTAAGATCCAGAAGGGTGGTTATAAACAGCTATGAACATTTGAATGTTGTCTTCACTTGAAGAATATTACTTCAATGCTTGACTAGGCAGGTTTTCTTTGTCTCTACAGATGATGTAATTTTCAGCTCTGCTGACCAGAAGATACATGCTGCATCACCTCCATAAAGGGCTTTTTTTACTCTGAGAGAAACCTGTAGAATTATTTTCCCTTTCACATAACTTATGCTGCCATGTAGGCTTGGTTACACTGACAACAGTAAAATAAAACACAGTTAAAACAGCAACAGCACACAATCACATGAGAGATGATTATCACAGAAAGCAAAGACTTTTCAGGCAATCTATTCACATACAAATTCCTAATGCTACCTACTTCTGTAACCCAGCACGCATTTGGTCACATTTAACTGCCTGCACTCAAAGGGACCTTCTCACCTTTTCTTCATTACACATCCTAGAAACACAGTTTCTCTACAACTGAAGCTACAACACAGAATGATTCAACAAGAACTAAAATATTTGACTATTAACTTGAAATTCATGCCATATTAAAGGCCTTCTCTGTTACTTGATCCAGAAAATGAATACCAACATGAAATCTTCTGACAGTACTTCAAAGAATCGGGTATTTTCCTTTCCTTCATGACTAATCAATATCTTCTCTCTCCATCCCCATCCATTTAAGACTAAAATTTTAAAAAGAAGTGTTTATCAAGAGTGAAAGATAAAACATGTTGCATCCCATTTTTACAGTACCAGAAGCCTCTACCAATGTGATTTTTTTTTTTTTTCCTCCAAGCACAAAAGCTCAGCATAAAAAATGGCAACCTTCTATTGGGATAATAGTGTTATGGCAATTAATCTGAAGATATGTCAAAGAATTGCCTTTAGTAGAACTTCAACCCCAAAGGTCACCAAGGGCTACACAAATGCCTTAAGCTGCTCTACAGGCTGACACTGAAGAATGTGCTCCCATCCTACCCTTTCCCCGTCCCTCCCCTGCTTGTTCACACCATCATTAGTTGCCTCTTCTGACTTAAAACTGCCATTCACTCCTGCCACCGCTGCCAGCAAGTTCAGCATGCAGTGGGATTGCCAACGCAGCTGTGGGGGGGAGCAGAGGGAAAGGGGCAGCAAGAAGAGGCTGATGAAGGCAGGAGAAATGGGCTGCCAGTTTGCACAGGAGAAAGAACAGCACATTTCTCACTGTGCAGCAAGGCAAGAAAGACGTTTCCAGGATAGAGAAAACATGAGTGTCTACAGTGAGACAGGTTTTGTGGTCAATATACAAATCTGATTAAAACCAGTAGGAAAGGCAACTTAAATCAAGATAGAGCCAATGGAGCAGCAGCCTGTCCCTTCCTGTGAGTTTATAATAGCTTATTATCATTAATATCACTAATAAATGAACAGAAAAGTATGAAGGAAGGGACAGACCTATGCAGCAGAAACTCCTAATACGTGAAGTGGAAACTGAGCTGTTCCTTCAGGTGAACGGTCAAGAGATTGGGAGCAGGCAAGCCAAAGCACAGCAGGATGCACCAAGAGCTTAAATCCAGAACCCATCTGTTATCTGAACTCTGCCATAAAGAAAACATGTCCCAACAAAGCAATGCCCTAGAAGAAGCACTTGAGCAACCATGACATCACTCAAGTAACTATCTGTTCACTAGGAGACAGCTAGTTGAGCCCCATTTCAACTTCTCACACCATTTATCATGCAAACCTCTATGATGTGTCCATCAAACACAGTTTTTTTCTTACTATTTGTTCCAGCAGCCTCTGCTTGCTCTTCAGGTGGTTCTTGGAGGGATGAAGCCACCTCTGGCTGCTGCCCATTCAGCTCCTGTGGTACTGTAACAGCTTCCGGGTGCTGTGGCTCCTGTGGTGGGGCATCATGCTTCAAATTGTCTTCAGTAATATCAGGTACTGTCAAACTTGCATCTAAAACCTGCATAGTCAAGTATTGGTTGAAGAATGGTAGGGAAGGAGAAAGAGAAGGGAAAAAAAAAAACCAAACAAACCATCAGAATTAGGCCTTTTCCACCTGCTCCCAGCATATTGTTCGTTCATTCTCATTTTGCATATATACATAGAAGCATTTTAGGAAATAAATACTTTTGCGTTTCTGTGCAGGATTCATCCTTTTCAAAATTATTAACTTTGATAAATCAAAGTACTTCTGTGAGTAAAAAAAAAAATACAATAAACAAACACAAAAAACACACACACACACAAAAAAAAAAACCAAAACCCACCACACCCTAAAGACTACACATAATCCAGAACTATTTATTTTACTGTTCTCCGGCATGAAATATATGGACGAAGCAAGTCTTACAGACAATAGCCTATAGCCTTGTGTAGAAATTGGTTTCTAGCATGAGATGTGAATCTTGCTGATGGAAAGATATTTTAATTTTTCAAAATGTGTGGCTCAATTGCTCTGATATATGCATGAATCATACCTACATTACCGCCTTTGGTAACACTCCTCTGCTGAAGTGCATATCTTATCATCATAAACAATACAGCAACTACAAAGAAGCTGAACTATTCAGGACAGAAAGCACAACATATATCTATATATATATATATATAAATCCCATGAGGAAATCTACCGAGAAGTGGAATAAAACTAGATTTTTTTGGGGCCTCAGTTATTAGGCAGGGATTATTCTTACAGGGGGGAAAAAAACCTCTCCAATTCTTTGGGACTCCACACTATAATATTTGAAATATTTTTTCTAGAGTTGCTAACGTATAAAAAAAAGTAACCTCTTTTTCAGCTTCTACATTTGATACATTTTAAGTATTGTCTGAATTTGTATTGGCTTGCCATATAACAAGAAAGATACTTTCAGAAGCATATTTTTATTTAAAAAGTATAAAATGGGTTCTGGCCTTAATATACTTCCTTATCCTGCAATTATTTGTTTAATTAACTAGCTTCCCAACCAATTGTACTACTTTCCAACAGAAGCCATTTCAACTAATTAACCACATCTTAAATCTTTATTCCTGAAGCATAGGTTTAAAGTTCCTTTGGAAGAAGAGCACACCTTAATTACGTATCATTGTCTTACTACTCATCTGTACTCCCAAAATATTGCTATTGAAGTCTTGTTAATTAAGCAAAGGAACCACAGATACATTACACTGAAAGATGGGATGTAACATACAAACACTTGAAGCACGAAACTGGGATCAGAAAGATGCCACATTCCTGACAACTCTCTTCCAAAAGTCACCAAAACAAGCTTCTGAACAGGGATATCCATTTATTTATTTTTATCAGCATTTAGCCCCCTGCAAGGGAACTTCAACATACAAAGTGCTGGGCAGACGCCTTTCCTCTTATCACTGAACCACCTTTTTGAGTGCCAGGCAGGATGCTAAAGAAGCGCTGTAGCCCCACTTGCAGAGGTAAACAAAGTGTGCGTTCAGGTTCCCAATTTTCAGTTCAGAAGCCCTTAATTAAGCCAAATTGTTTCCACCCAGCGCTGCTGCGCTCCTCAAAGCTGCCTTTCACAGCCACATCAGCCACCTCATGCAAAAGGACCCCATTCTCCTCTCCTGCCAATACCACAGATGGAATAATTTGGCTGCAGAGTTTTCACATGCTGAGACCAGATATTAAATAGATGAAATACAGAATGGCTCAACACTCAGATTACATTCCCGCTTCTCACATCATCCTTCTCATAAATCTAAAACACAGGAACTCAGGAGGAATAAAAATGCCACACCACGGAAAAAAAAGCAAGCATAGAAACTCTGGGAAGCTCTTCTGCAGTTGCACAGAGCATTAACTGAATGGTAGTAAGCAATTAAAGACCAGCAACAAATAGACACAGAAAATAACAACCTAATTATTAAAAAGCTTTGAGATTCTTCAATGCAAATTTATTGAAGGATTATTTTTTTTTATTTTTATTTTTTAATAACAATAAATTTTACTCATTCATTCCTGTAAGACAACTGCTAATCCTGCAAATAGAAGAACAACCTTAACTTTACTGGCTCTGAAGACACTTGCCTATCTGAACACGAAGCAATGGAGGGATATTTCAAGATGACACCCTCAGAATTAGCACCAAGAATTCTTTGAAGTCACAAGAAAGGCAACAGCATTGAATATCTTAGCACTCCTCACTTTATTCAAAGCTTTCCTTGCCTTTCCTTCCAAACCTCCCCCAGTTAGCTAACCATTTTAAAGCTAGAGTCATATGTACAGACATACATGTATGGATACGTAAAAGTCTACTATTTGCCCAAGAGCCTAATAGAGACCTGTGGACTCTGCAACGAAATAGGGTAATGTGAAAGAAGACTCAAGCGTATCATTAGTTTGGGGGCGGGGGCGGGGGAAATCTGTTCTAGGAAAAGTTGCTCAGACTCTTTATGAGGGTCAGCACAATCTGTCCCACTGCATTAGTCCTCGAAACTAATTTCACTTTTCACTGACATTAACTGCTTAATTTCTCTGAAGGGATCTAAACTGCAGTTTAGTCAAATTATGCCTACTTTAGTGAGCTGTGTTCTTAATTCTGTTGAGAACAGTTGTAAACCTTAGACAAATATAAAGTCAAACTTTAGAGAGATGGGTGAAAAACCTTAAAGACAAAATTAATGGTAGTAGGAATCTCATTATTCAACTCTGTGTATTTATATAAAGATAATGAGACATTACAGCTGTCAGGTTTATCAACATTTATCAGGTTTCTGTTGCATGCATTCATCACTCTCCTTCGATTATTAATTAATTTATGAATGTGTTGTCTCAAATACAAGAGAGACCAAAGAGAATTGGTTATCCAGTTCACTGATCCTTCACCTTCTTCATTCTCAAGACAAAGGGCCATCAGTGAAGCAACACTTCAGCTTCTATCGTATCACTACTATTCATCATACACTTTTTTTCTAAGAATTCCCTCACATACACCACAAAGGTGGAAGCAAATAGCAGACACGCAGCTCATGAGGCTAAAATTAATAAGGCTTGTTGCTTATGTCACTCTAACCAGCAGCAGCATCTGCTCCATTTTGCATGTTGTGTTAGGTCCAAATTTTGGACCCCAT
Source organism: Ceryle rudis (assembly GCA_033439905.1). Classification (NCBI taxonomy): domain Eukaryota; kingdom Metazoa; phylum Chordata; class Aves; order Coraciiformes; family Cerylidae; genus Ceryle; species Ceryle rudis. The sequence goes on from JAAGNO010007108.1 coordinate 6,163, forward strand.
TAAATGTATACAAAAATATAAAATGTATAAAGAAAACTAAGCACAAATGATTACATGAGATATGGATGAAGAGCAGGTCCATGTTCTCTCACCGTACATTCTTAGCACATGCTTTATTCATGCACTATTCTGGAGGGGCTACCAGCACCCAGCTTCTTCCCCCACCAGCAATCACCGCCATTCCCAACATTCTTTGTACCAGACCCAAATCATTCCAGGGATTCCTCACACCAGGCCCAAACACACCAGGGTTAATTTTGCCTCATTCTGTTAATCCTGCTATACTGATTCTCCATTAGAATACTAAAATAGACAGATCCAGCTGTCTGAACAACTGAGCAAACTAACATAATGGTCTCTAATATTTTTCCTGAAGTTTGACTTTGAAACTTTGGGAAAGTTTGCAGTACTGTTGGTCTACTCAGGGAGTCTGCTCTTAACACATGCTGCTTCATTAAAAAGATCTTCAAACAGCAACATTTGGGGAAAAAAAAAGGAAAGAATTTACATCATTCCAACTCTTTGTTCGCAGCAGTTTGTCTTGTTTTGTATTAGGCTAAGGCAGTAGAAGTTCGTGGGACATTGCTAATTCCAGGTGGACAAAACATAAGGCACTTACTTTATAAGGCACATAACAGCACACTTAATTTCAGTATCTTATTTCTGGGTAATATTTCCTGCCAAGTCAAGAGCCTTTTCTTTAGTTTTCACTCTCTCAGATCTATCCTCTTCTGTCCCAACTCTCAACCTGACTTCCTTGTGATGCCTCTTTATAGATTACCCTCAAAATATACATGGTTAAACAAAACCATCCGTTTTTGCTCCCAAATCATCCCTGTGATTTCTTTTTTGCAAACTGTGAAGGAAGCATTACTCATAACATGTCACTCTGGTCCATATGTTAAGCTTGATCCAACTTAAGCTCCTTTCCAGGTCTCATATCTTTCAGCTCTTTCTGCATAGCAGTCCTCAGACACTGCTGTACCTCAGCATTCACATAGGTACAGCTCATCCAGATGCTAAGGATCAGATAGAACAAGGATTGAGCACAAAGCAAGTTACTCCTCTTTCAGTAACAACAACCATGGCTTGCATTTCCAGCCAGAAGGACTTTCAAAGACCGGACACTCCTCTTTGCATCTCTTTAGTCTCTATCACATCAAACACAAGTTAATTGCCTTAGCTTTCAAAGTGCCAGGACACTCCCTCTACCACCTCCCCCCTTATCTCCTCTATGATTAGGGGGTTATTTCACGCTTTTGGTGGATCCATGACACCCATTTCCATTGTGCATGTTTTCAATTAAACATTTTTACGCTTTCTCCCCAGTCACCCCACAGGCATGGGCAGACCTCCAAACCTTACCACCAAACTACATCAGTCTCTTCTCACTTGGAAGAGAAGTACTTAAAGGGAACCAGAAGGACCCTGGAAGTCTCATCATTCAGACCAAATGCTTCAAACTGGGACTCTTAAGAGATGCAGCCTAGGGACTTCCCTCTGCTACTTGATTAAGCTTAGTTTTAACATTGCTCATGTATTATTTTCAGGCTGACTCAGCTCCCTCACCAGAACACAGTTGTTTAAACAGCAGATGTAAGTCTGTCCCAGCTGTTATTTGTCAGGCACTCAGACAATAAGACACTCTGACATCTCAGCTGGTAACCTCTTTAGAAGAGACAGTTCCAAATATTTACTGTCTACCAGACACTTGCTCTCAGTACAACACAGGTAGCATAATCAAGTTACTACTCAGAAATGGGAACCATCCTGAAAACACCATTTGAACAAATCACTGCTCTTGAGTGGGGGACCTCACACGTGAGCAAGCCAGGAATTCACCACACATTTCAAAGCCTTGAATTCCCATAAAATCTTATCTCTGCCAAGCCTAGGTTTTGCCAAAAGAATAGCTTATTAGCATGCCAGTATTTTTCCAGATTGTCTCTTTAGAAGTTTCCCTATGCTTTTTCAGATAGCTGTTCCAGCATAGCTCTACTCTCTCAGCAGGGCTGCAAAAAGAAACCTATTAAAACTGGCATCTTTATTTTCTTTAGAAGCTCAAAGTGGGGGGGTGATGGCAATTACTTTAGCCAAGATGTTGGTAGGATGATGCAGCAATCCTTGCACTGCCCACGTGACTCATAGCTGCTTTTCACCCTGTGGGACCTCAGAGGACATCACTGTGGAGAGCAGCATGCTGGCACCTTTTTCCAGCTCTCACTGATGCTCAGCATCCAAATGGGAAGCCAGGTGAAAGGTGTGTCACTGCTATCAGCAGAGAGGGAGCTCACAAGATGGAGATACCCAAACCAATCTAGCCATGTTCTGTCACCAACAGAAGTGTCACCTGTCTCTCTGCCCAATCCTGATCACAAGGTCCTGTTTATGGCCCTGCACCTGCTCCTTCTGCTGTCCAAGTCCAGAAGTAAACACATCTAAATCACCAGAGAATGACCTTGCCAAAGAACTGAACAGCTTTCTAGGGCACTAGCTCCTTCAACAAGTCTTCCCAGTGCCAGAAGCAGTGAAAGGGGAGCTGCAGGTGCTCCCAGGAGCCGGCAGGAGCACTTGACCCATCCCATCAGATCCCTCAAAGTTTTTGTCAGTGCATGGTACTCAAAGTTTAGCTGATCGCCTCTGAGAGACTAAGCAGATTTTTTTCCTACTTCTAACACTATTATTACTTAAATCTGTTAAATCCTTCTCACACCAAGCCTCAGGACTTTGTGCTCCTCAGGGCAGTCTGATGGAAATGCTTCACAAGCAGACGGGGTCTACCAGCTCACTGCCACTAACTAGGAGTTTTTTCATTTCCTCTCCTCTCCTGACACAGATGATTGCCTTGTCCTGGTCTAGGTCTCGCATGGGTGTCATAGCAGTCAAATGAATTCGCTAACACATCAGGAAACTGGCCGAGGGAATTTCATATCATTGTCTTATTACTCATCTGTATTCCCAAAATTTCCTGAAGGGTTACAGAGTTTAACCTGTGTACAGAAAGGCAAGGTGAGGACCAGATACAGTGCAAAGTGTGACTGCACAATCTGGGCCAAGACAGGGAAGAGGGATAGGGGAGAAAAAAAAAAGGGTGGGGGAAAAGAGTATTGCTGCTCAAACAGCAAGGCCATAACTCCATCAAATAGAGCAGCCTTCTGTGAGACCACACCCTGTCCCTTGATTTCAACAGGGCTTTGGGTGTTGATTCACAAATCTGGTTAATTCAAAATGGGCATAGGAATGGATTAGTACCTCCAGGACCTGTCATGTTCCCCTGCCAAAGGGGGCTTCCCACAATGGGGTGGCTATGCAAGATAAGGAAAGCTCCTCCACTGACAGAGTTTAAGCCTTGTCTGCTACAGTAAAAATCCCCAGCAGTTTCAAGTCTTAGAAACATGGAAGATCTGGAGCTGTTTCTTCTGTAATTCACCAGCAGCTTGTGAAAGGATGGGGCGAACAGCTGAGGTCTTAACCTGTTAAGCCACATTTAACCTGAAGTGCTTGTGAACCAACATCCAAAGGCTCCTTACTATCTCTCACACTGTAGAACAAGTGCTTTACCGGGTCTCTCTGATCTCCTGGGCCACAGGAGTAAGAAACACTGAAACTACACTCCCCTTTCCAGTAACCAGGACTCCTCAAAAGCTGGTATCTGGCCAGAGTGACATGTGAATAACACAACAGCTTAAAGACAATAAACTTGGCCTTTTCTAGAAGAAAAGGTAAAGATGTTTTTCATCTTGTACAAGACTAGTACATCACAAAAAAACTTGATTAAATATTTTGAGGAATTTCAAGTGACAAAGCACAACTGCTGTGAGATCTTTTTAATCTACATTAGACTAGTGGCCTAGACAATTTATTTGTGATTGACCTGCCAAGGTTCACTCAAGTTGGATTCCATTAAAGTCAGTTTTCAACATTTTTCTTCTGCAAGAGGGGGTTGTGATAAGTGTTTTAATTTGGAAAGTGCAAGAAACAAGACCATCCTTCAAAATGTGCCCATTGTATCTTCTGCAAACAAATTAGCTCATTGACAGATTTCCCCTGGGGCATTGCTAGATCTGGCAATTTTCAAATTCAAAGGGCTGAAAGGAACATCAGTAAAAAACTGTGTCACAAATCTGCATGAAATTCCTTATTGAAGTAAGAATAGACTATATGAGATACCAAAAAAAAAAAAAAAAAAAAAAAAAAAAAAATAAAAAAACTTTATAAAAGTTACTTTTTTTTTGTTATGGAGGAAAAAAATAGGTGGTTTTGCAGAATTGTAGT
>JAAGNO010007109.1:0-15807 GCA_033439905.1 Ceryle rudis
AAGCAACCTCCTCTGCGGCCGTGCATGTGCAAAGCAGATTCCTAAGAAAAAAAAAAAACAAACCTCATAAAACTTCTCAACCCTGAAATGAAAGACCCTCCGGGACAGAATAAACTCAACCTGAAACAAACCTTTGAAAGGCTCGGCCATTTCACAGAGAAGCTTTTTCATCTCCTCCTCTTTCCCAACTTTCCCACCCATATTTTTTTTTTTTTTTTCCTTCTTTTCAACACAGGCAGGTGAAGGTTTTGATGTAAACACCTCAGTATTTGTAGGCTGCAATTCCCTTGGGTGGGGTGGAGATGGTGAAATTGGCAGCATCTCCTCCCCACCGCGGATCCCCCCCAGGCACTGCTGCCAAATCACGCTGGGGTTAGTGGGTTAGCGCTGTGCCTCCGTTCCCCCCGCACACGGTGGGGATGGGATTTCCCAGCTGGCCAGCAGCACTTGAGGACCAAGCGTCGTGGAGATGGGAAGAAGGGACCCAACTTTGAGCAAAGGTCTTGGCTGCGATGCTGAGATGTTGCAGCAAGTAAAAGGGAAAAAAAAATATCCCCCATTGCAGCATCTCCAGCGCTGCCAGGTCGCAGCAGAGCTTGGGGATGGCCAGGAGACCACTGGGAAGAGACAGGGCTGGGCAGAAACGTCTCCCTAAAGGTGGTTGTCAGCCACCTCTGATGCCATAGTGGGACACAGACCTGTCTTGTCGTGGACAATGGAGAAGAGGATGCGTTTGGATGAGTGCACGTTCTGGATGAGGGGACCTCCAGACACCGACGATTTCTGTCCTGGACAAGAGGGGAGACAAGGAGAAAGGGCTGATGAGAATCCAGCCAATGCTCTGGGCACCTGAACGAGACCCTGGGTGCTGTTCCCCATTGATGACACTGACACAATCCTGCTGGCAATCCTCAGGGGACCCTGACCAGACAAGCTGCTAGGGTCCTGGCCAGACCAAGCCCCCACTGTCCCTCCTGGCTGTCCCTCCAGCCTCATGGTGCAGCACACAATGTTTCAGGGCAAAAGTCATAGAATCATAGACTGGTTTGGGTTGGAAGGGACCTTTAAAACTCATCTAGTCCAACCATCTGTATTGACCACCTCTCTGAGCAACCTGGGCCAGGGTCTCACCCACCACCCTCAGCGTAACAAATTTCCTCCTTGTATCGAGTCTAAACCTGAAGGGCTGGGGTGGCACAGCATGGTGGGGGGGTGAGCGGGCCAAGCTTTGCACCGATTCTTATCTGAGGACCACCCAGACACCCGAGCTAGTCCCCTGCAGTGCAGGGGGGGTGGGCTTCACAGCAGGCCCTCGTCTGAGATCAAACTCCAGGCTATTACCACAGCAGTCGCTGTACTCCTGTGAGGAAGGCACCTTCAGCTCTCCCGCCGGCCGGGGCAGCAGCACCTCGCCGGCCGCGTTCGGCCCGGCCAGCCCCGAGGACACCTCTTGCTTTAGGTCAACGGCGATCTGGGATGGCAGCGAGACGCCATATAAGAAGTTGGTGACAGCGACGGCGGAGGGGGTGTCCTGGCTGGAGGGTTTGGCCATGGGGCCGTTGGCACCAGAGTCCCGGCCACCCTTGGAGGCGAGGGAGGTACAAGTCAGCTCCACGCTGGGGTTCGGCTCTCGGCTGGGCTCATCCGCCGGCCTGAGGGGTAGGAAGGGAGAAAAGGGGGAAAAAATAGGTTCCTTTGGGTCCGTGGCAGGGCTAAGCTGGGACAAGCAGGGCTGCGGAGGAGGAAGGAGAATTGTGCCCAGGAGGGTCAGACATGCAGCAGCTCCAGCTGCTTTCTTCCAGAAATTACAGCCATCACCCAACCTCTTCCAGCCTCTCTGGGCACCTGGACCATTTTTATCTTCTCTAAGTGGAGCAGGTTGGTCTTTTGGTAGTTCAAAGTGTTTATATTAGCTAGTGCAAAGCTGACTAGCTCCACAGCCCTGTATGTTTAAGGAGTAAAAAAATTTGTCTGATCATAAGCACTTGACTCCCTTGCCTGTCCCAGGCCCCAGGCCCCATGCCATGTTCCAGGGGGACCTCGGTCAGGCCAGGGATGAGCTCCAGACCGAGGAAGCCCACGTGCTTCACATGAGACAGGCAGCCGCGAGCTCGCAGACGGCTCCAATTCTGTGTGTCCTACTTTTAGCTGTCTCAGCCTGATTTTCCAGAAGTGCCGAGCCTTCCGAGGAGGTATTTGGTAGTGCTCAGCATTTCTCTGAATGGATCTGAGGTGCTGCCAGCCAGGCAAATGCAGAGGAAACGCATCCAAAACCACTGAGCCCCTTGCAAAAACGTGGCCAAAACGGGGAGCTTGCCCCACCGCCATCCCCCACCTCCCTCCTCGTCTGGCGTTAAAAATCCCATTTCAGCCCAGGAAGAAGCTTGCAGCATTTACACTGGAAACCTCTCTGGAGACAGCAAAGCACTTAGCTTACCGCAGCGGAAATCCTGCGGAGAGCCATAAAGCCATGTGGTTAACGTGCTCGTTCACACGTCATTATAGGAACTGGTCCGAAATGGTTTTGAGCCACCCCAACACTGATGACTCTTCACACAAGACTGGGTTTGGCAGGGCTGGACCCACGTTTCTGGGTCTGGGGGAGAAGCTGGGACAGAGGAGGCACCCTCACGCCTGCTCTGCACATCATCCCTGCCATCCACCAGCATTAGAAGAGCCACCATCCCGAGAGCTTGCAGCCCTCCCGTCCCTTGGGGATGCTCTCAAATTACCTTTTTAGCCTGAAGCGGATGCTGTGGCTGTGCTCTAGGATGGCCATTAGGGATTTCACGTCATACTCCATGGGTTTCTTAAAGCTGATCCCCTCAGGCAAGCCGGCCACTGCCAGTGAGCCCGGCTCTTTCAAGAACCTCTCGTAGGGCAAAGGGACCACGCTGCTCTTCCCCACGGCTTCACCTGGGGAGGGGACAGAGTTACACACCAATGGACACCCCACATCCCTGACCAAGCTGGGCTGGAGGAGTCAAAACAAGAGATCCTGATGGAAAACGTTATGAGAAGAAAACTGCTTCCTACCTCTGCACACGAGGCCCCGCAAGCTCTCTCTAAACGCTAATTAATAAAAAGCTCACAAAAGCCAATCAGCAGATGTCTCATCTTTCGAGTTGCACAGTAAAAATCCTCGGCTGGGGTCACTTGGCACAAGCCCAAACCCCGGGAGCACCCGGACCTGTGCCAGCGAGGGCTGTGGCCACCGGCAAGCCAGAAGGGAGCCAAGAGCTGACAAAGGAGGCTGAAGAGCTCGTGCTGATTTTTATCTCACATTTGCGGAGATATTCTGGGAATCTTATTTTCAGTCTGTTTTCTTATTTTACCTCCTGGAAGAATGGAAAATACTTTGATTGCTGTTGCTGTCAGGCAGCCTCAATGCACTTTGAAAGACAAGACAAAAAACAGCAAACCCACCAAACCTCCCCGCATCCCACCATTCGCAGGCAGCACAAACACTGGTACATTTGAGAGCACCCTTGCCTCCAGCAGCCCAGAAATCTCACCCGCTCCCCTTGACGATGGCCACAGAGTCCCCCCATGTCCCCAGCACAAGGGGATGGCTCTGTTGTACCTCTGACAACAAAATCTCGGGAGCAAACTGCTTTCCCTTCCCCAGCAGTAGTAAGATGACCAGGGAGCATCACAGCTATACAGAGATTTCTAAATCAGCTAAAGAGCCCACGTGCCCAAACCAGGGATGCTTATGGTGCTATCCAGGCAAGACACCATCAGAAAACCAACCCCCCTGAAAGGTTTCAAGGAATGGCCAAAAGCCCTTGAGCTGCTCTCTGTGAAAAAATTACTTTGGAAACCAATCCAAGTCACTGCGACCAATAAAGCTGGTATGAAAGCACGAAGGAGAGGAAACAGCCATGCAGGAATGTCGACCTGTCTGGCAAAGCAACGTCCAGATGCAGAACATCTGGCTGCATGGCAAGGTGTCTGCGCCTTTGTCTCCAGGTTGAGAGGCCAGCAGAGATTATGGGACCTTTATTATGGGACCTTTAAATACATTTGGGATTTTACACTTTTGATTCTTAAAAAAAAAAAATAAATCTTTACTTTTTAATCTCTTCTTTACAACAAAAACCCCAACAAACCAGAACTAAAGATCTTAGAGAAACCTCAGAAATCTTGTGACACTGTCAGCAAGTCCTTATTAAGAGTGATTTCTTCAACACGTTCTTTGAAGGAATGTGTGATAATCAACGACGTGCAACTTGCACGAGCCATCAAGGTTCCTTATAGGCAGGAAGGGTAATGTTTTAATTAAGCCAGCAACAGAAGTTTCAAAGTGAACCTTTGACCTGCAACACCGCGCGTACAATCTCTGTAAGCTGACGGTTTCCCTGCCCCGATGCGCCGGCTCTCGCGGCTTTACACCCCCCTCCATCACCTCTCTTCACAACGGGGGGGAGGCTCCTGATGCCCACAGCAGCTCCTTATCAACCTGACACTCAACAACTCCCCGAACATATTTTTATGGGGAATGTGTTACTGTCAAAGTGACCTTCACCAAGCCTCACGCTGCCGTGCAGAGGCTCATGGTTTAGCTAAAGAGAGACAATAATCATCATTAATGCCTGTTTAATAGAAGCCAGCGGTAATCAGTCATCCTGTTGGTGCAGAGATTACCCAGCTCTGGAGGGAATACATGATCTTTTTGACTGAGCGTTTTCTAAGATTATTTTTTTTTTGTTTCCAATTGCTGTTGATGGGAGGCAACTGAAAGGATAAAAAGAAAAAAAAAAAACCAAACCAAAAAACAACCAACCCAATAAAGATAACTGTTAATTTCTGACAGTCCTCATGGTGCTGGAAACATAAGCACCCTGGGGCTTCTATTATCTCCTGTGGTACTTCTTCCAACTCAACCAGGAGAGGCTTTTCTGGGAGGAAAGCATCCATCCAGTGGCTTTCACCATAGAGTGGCTCAAAGATGGAAACATCTGATCCTACTGAACCAGTAGCAAGGCCCGAACTACACCCAAAGCCAGGGTCAAAACCATCAGCCCAAGAATGCCCAACCTCCTCCTTGCCATGGTAATGCCAGCCACCCTGGACTGGGGACGCAGTCAGCTCGTCCCTGCACACGTCCGCACACCCTGTGGACCCCTGGAGGGGCCGCCTGGTTCACACACCCCCTGCAGATGCACCTTGTTCAAGCTTTTTTATGCAATTGCATATTTATGGCATGTCATATACAAAAATTCCTGTATTCCCAAGAGGCCTGCAAAGCCTGGTGCTCTCCCAGCAGCAGGACAACTAGACCTGCAGCTTGGAGTGAGGGTCCATCTGGTGCCAAAACGCCCTCCCCACCCTGTTCCCTTGGCTTTTCTGCACTGCCCCTTCCCTCCCGCTCGGGCCCAGCCTTTTGAAGGCAACAAGCGGATTTGATTACACCCGCTAACAGGAATATTGCCTCCAAGTCCTTTAAGAGGCTTCAGAATATGTCAGCAACTGTCTGTCCCCAGAGGAAGGGATGCCACCTCCCCTTCCAGTCTGTGAAGCCCAGGGCAGGCACTGAGCATCCAGCGACAGCCGGCAGCAGCAAATCCTGTGCGTGAGCTCAAGGAGGTTGGTGGGAGCTCCCGTTATCCCCCTCCTGTCGTGTGGGATGGGAATATTCCCACTCCCAAACCCAGCACACAAACAGGGGTCACAGCTGCGCTTTGGGCTCGGGGAGACCCACGCATCCCCTGGCAGGGCTCTGTAGGACACCCCAACTCGAGCTGGTGATGGGGGGGTGAGAAAAAACCAAACACCTGATTCTGCAGCAGGTCCACCACATGACCTGAACTCCCCCAAAGCATTACGCTGGGCTAATGCAACCTGCTGAGCAGCACTGGGGAATACTGGGGCTCGACACCCTATTTTCCCAACCCAACCTCACTGTCCCTGCCCGAAAGGTGCTGCCAGGGGCACGGCCACAACCTCCAGCCAGTCCTCAGGGGCTCCAGCGGGGACCTCCCGAGAGAAGCAGGAGCTGCTGCTGCTCGAGCCTCTGCAGATTGGGCCTGGAGGGAGCTCTGCAACCCACTGGGTTACATATCAACAGCCATATGGTCATCTACATTTTAATTGCAGAAGCTTTATTGCCGGGGATGATGCATGTGCTGGAACGGCACCAGCTCGTCTCTCGGAGCCGGGGCTGTGGGGCCACCTGCTAGAAAAATCATCCTTTTTTCTTTTCAAATAGACTTGCCAGAGAAAGGGGTGAGAGAGTCTTTGCAGAGCCCCGACACAGTGCTGGTGAAAGACGTGCTGTAGACACAGCATTGGGGATAAAGGTGTGCTGGAAAAAAATCACACTCGGGGCATAGGAGAGGCTTCCCCTGGCCTGGGGGTCAGAGGATGTTCCCCCCCCCAGCATGGGCATTTTTTATTTTTGCCCAGTTTGGGGCACTGGAAAGTGAAGAAGCAGTGGGCAGATCCCATTTCAGCACAACAATAGCCCTACATGAGAACGTGTCCTAGAATCATCCAGGTTGGAAAAGACCCTTAAGATCACTGAGTCCAACCATTAACCCCACTCTACCAAGTCCACCACTAAGCCATACACCCAAGCACCACATCTAGACGGATTTTAAACACATCTAGGGATGGTGACTCAACCACCTCCCTGGGCAGCCTGTTCCAGTGCCTGACAACTCTTTCAGTAAAAATATTTTTCCTAATGTCCACTTTAAACCTCCCCTGGTGCAGCTTGAGGCCATTCCCCCTTGTTCTATCGCTAGTTACTCGTGAGAAGAGCCCAGTGAACCACAGGAATGTCCCACCACACTGCCCCTGCCAGGCACCAGCTCCTCGTTGGGGAGCCAGGCTGGGGCCAAAAGCCGCATCCAGCAGCAGCACCGGGCAGCTCGGTGAGCCCCGGGGGCAATCCAAATCCCCAAATGGAAGCGTGAAGGTTCTTACTATAAAGCACATCAAACACTTCCTCTACCATCTTCCTGAGGAGGTACACGTCTGATCCCTGGTCCGGGGAGACCCTGAGCACGCTTCGCCCGCACTCCTTTGCCTTCTTCTGCGCCTCCGCGTCCTGCTCCTTCCTCTGCTGGAGTCCTGCGAGGGGAGAGGAGAAAACGGGAGATGCCGCAGTGAGAAGAGTGCTCGTGGGCAACACCACGCACACTCTTGAGTGGCTGCGGAGCGATCGAACCCGCCAGCCAGGTTACACCAACTTCAGCCAGGGCTGACACAGCCCTGCCCACCGAACCCTGAGCAGCACGGGGTCCTGTGGGCAGTGGGTCCTTCACTGTGTTCACAACATCAGCAAAGTCACAGCATCAGCAACACATCACGACATCAGCGAAGTCCTCTGGCCAGGCAAGTGGAGGCCCTGGGTCTCCCATTCACCCCAGCCCCCTGGCTCGGATGGGGCCACAGCCCCTGGTGTGCAGGAGAAGGAGCTGGCACAGGCAGCAGGGCCAGCAGCATGGCCGGGAGCAGGGACAGTCATCCTGTCCTGTCCCCCCCCTTCCCTGGTTTTACCCACTCGGCTGCCCTGGAAGTGTTGTGATTAATTGGGCAGCGCATTTCTTTTCTCTGGTTTCAATCTGCTTAAAGAAAATCCGCCTTTCTTGGAGGCTTTTTTACCCTTCAGCGTCACGTAGCTTGGTAATACCAGCTATTTCCTGCTAATTTCCCCCATTAAACCTCAAATAAAGCATATCTTCAGCAATGACTTCCTTGCATCTCTGAACGCACAAAAAATTAAACACTTCAAGTGCATTATTGCCCTTCTATCCGAAGTGATTCGCAAGGGATTTTCGGTGGCGAAGGACTAATTCCTTCATCATCCTCGACAGGCTCCTGCTGGTGATCGGCCCTGGATGCTGCCTGGGCGCTCAAGGAGGAGCTCGTGGATCCCTCCCATGGAAACAGCCCGTGGCTGGGACATAACTGGGATGGGGGTACCCACAGAACTAGACATAAGAAAGGGGAGAGACCCAGCAGCACACTCCCCCTGGCAAGCTCACCGTGCCTCCCACAGTGCGGGGAAATGGACCCTGGGTAACTTTTCTGGGATGTTTTGCCAAGGTGGTGAAATGCATCTGCATCCACATCCTCCCAGGACGGACTCTTCCTCCCGGCCGGGCGCTACCGCTCTGCCGTTGACATTAATCCTGATCACTGTCAAGTCCCCCCAGCGCCAGAGGTTCAGATAAAGGAGGGCGTTCAAGCGAGGTCTGCGCGCCCGGAGAGATAAGAAGCTTCTTACATCTCCCAGTGATGTCTGCTTTAGATTATTTCAGACCCTTTCTAAGGGGGCAGCTAGTCCATAAATCAGAGGCACTTCCAGGGATGCTTTCCACTGCGTGCCAATTGTAAGAGCATTATAGAGTGGAGTTGAGCCTGGGCCATTTATAATTCAAGACAGAGTTATCACATTTCACCCTGTCTCCAGCATCAGCTGCTTCACCCAAACCCCATCATCAAGATTTTGTGCTTTCGACCAGATGTAACCATCTCTTTTTTGACAAAGGTGTAACTAATCCGAAGGAGAGAGGAATTGGGATCTAATGTTGGGCACCTTGCCCCAGCACAGTGGTGGGTCACGGGCCAGGATGTATGTGTATATATATTCCTAAAGCGGGACCTGCAGATGCTCACTGATACTGTGAGCTCGAGGAAGACATGGTTTGCATTTAATACAGGGGAGGGAGCTCCCTCCTGTTGGCCACCCCACTGCTGTTCACCACTCGGGTACCTCCCTGCCTCTCGTGGGTGGTGGGAAGGGGAGGCAGTCACCCGTGAACGCAGGAAATGTCCCTGCAAAGCCTTCTCCTCTCCTGCAAAATGCAGCACACCAAAGCAGAGGCAACTAATGGTGGCTCTCCCGGGTGGCGTGGTGGAGGTGGCAGGCAGCTGCCCATGGCGGGCATAATGGAGGGGCAGAGCGGAGCCTTGGCAGGGAGCCGCTCCTGCGAAACCATAGCCTGAGCAGACAGCGACCCTGGCAACTTCACAGCGCTAAATGTTTTCTCTAGAGCAAACACTTCTTGAGCAATCTCTCCAAAGGATTATGGTTTCCATCAACACCAAGCGTGTGCACACAGCCGGGTTGTTTCTCTCCATGGGCAGCGTGTGAGAGCCGATCCAGGCCTGAGGTCCCCCCAGGTCTGCGGTTCCCAGAACCGCCAAAGCCAGATCCCATCCCAGCTCCTGCACAGAGTGGGGAAAGCAGCAGCTGGCACTGCAGGGATGCTGCTGCCCGTGAAATGCAGGTCCCCATTCACAGCACAGCTCCCAGGCTGACTCTGAGGAGCCCGCAGAGGCACGGAGCTGGGACAGAGGTGTGGGTGCTGGCCCCACCATGTGCAGAGCTCCCACCAGTCACACACATCCCTGTGATACCTGGTGACTCTGACCTGAAACTTGCTTTCCACAGCTCCTGCTCACAGCATCCTTTCACCACCATTAGCCCCTCAACAAAATAAGCAACTTCACAACCAACCCTCCCAGCTCCCAAAGCCAGCCTTGTATTTCCAAAATCAGGAAAAAATCCTTGGTCCAAGAAACCCTCTCTGCTCCTGGGGGATCACAAGGTCAAACTATTTCTGCTAAGTCCTCAAAACCCACTCCAGTGCACCAGCAGAGTTACAGAATCACAGAATGTCTTTGGTTGGAAGAGACCTTCAAAATCATCTAGTCCAACCTTCGACCCAATGCTGCAAGCTCACCCCTAAACCAAGTCCACAAATGCCTCCAGGGATGGCAACTCCATCACTGCCCTGGGCAGCCCTTTCCAATGTTTGATAACCCTTTCGGTGAAGAAATGATTCCTAATATCCAGCCTAAACCTCCCCTGGCACAGCTTGCAGCCATTCCCCCTGGCCCAGTCACAGAACCAACAGCACTGGGACAGCTGAACAGCCATCCAGCCTCGTGTCACCTCAGGGTGCTTTTGGAGAGCAGAGCTGGGGCACACGGTGCCCTCCCTGGGTGGGAAGAGGTTCCAGCCGCAGTTCTCACCTGGGTTCCAACCCACTCCATCGGTTCAAACACCGCTCAGCCCCACGGACAGACAGCACCGTGGTGCCCCCCAAACCACAACCCTTCCATGCACAGCGAGGAGGTCTAGGTTGGCACAACCAGGAGAAGACCGCGTCGGTGGGGATACTCACTGCAAAACTTCTGGAAGTCAGCTTGCAGCTCCTTGCGGGCGCTGAGGAAGACTCGCCCCTTCTCGGTGCCCACGACGAAGGCGCTCTCCTCGTGGACGGCGATGCAGGCCACCTCCGCGTTCAGCTTGGACAGCGCCGAGCACTGCGGGGAGGCACCGGCTCAGCAGGAGCAGCCCCACTTGGCAGCCCCTGCCATTTTCCAGTGCCATTTCTTAACTCCCATCAAAAGATTCCCCCATCAAAAGCAATGTTCTGGTTTAGGTCAGAATTTTGGGGAGTTTATGACATCTCCAAAATACTTCGGTGACTTTACAGCCCCAGAAAGGTATCTGGCAGAGATACACTTTGCTGGAAAACACCAACTCTTTACCCATCATTTCATTTCACTTTTGCCTATCCTAAAAGTGCTATTTTATAGTGTTTCCTTAAAAGAAAACATTCCTCTAAAAAAAAAAAAAATCCAAACCACAAAACAACAGAAAAACAAACACCACCAATTTGTATTTTTTCCACCAGCTCTAATGAAATAAGGAGCATGGGAATCTTATTTCAGCTGCAGAGCACTAATTTGGTCAAAGTCTGGATTAGTTGAACGATTCTTCTTGTACAGTTATGCAAAACATTAAAGAGATGGAAAAGACTTCCTCCATTAATCCATTTTACGTAACGTGTGCTTCCTGCTCTACATAATACACACGTATATGCGTTTTTATTATTATTTTTTTATATTATAATAGCTACGCAGCGCCAGCAGCCTGACTCATATTCCCATAGCTGCGGCATAGCTGAGGCGATGAAGCTGCTGCCCCCAGGTCATGATTTAAATGGGTAAAACAGGGGGGATTTTCCTATTTTCCCCATCGGCAGCTCCAGTCAGACACGTCGCTTGCCCCCAGCAACGCGGAGGGGCCGGAGGATGCCGGCAGCCAGGGAGGGAGCAGGACAGGAGCTGCCCGTGTACCAGTTCTCCCCGAGCTCCCTTCAGCTCCCTGCACCTGTTTAGAGCAAGCTTGATTTGTGTGGGCTTCAACCAGTCTCTATACTGGGTCATTTTACCTCCTGCTCACCTTCAAAAAGGAGGTATTGAATCACATCCCTAAAAATAGATATTAAAAAAACCCCAACCCTTTCAAAAACCAAAAATGTTTTGAGCAAATGTAAGTATTTTGCTCAAAAAGCCCAACATTCAAAAAACAAATCCAAAATCTAGGGGATGTGAGATTTGGCAGCAGACCAAATCCAAACCCCGAGCCCATGCGACGTGCACGTGGCCCCGTGGTTTATTTCTCTTGCAGGCAGGCAGCTGGGCTTCAGTGGGTGCAGAGCCTGGCACTGGTGAAGCACTGGGATAAAGGCTGGATTTCGGGATCAGCCTGGCCCTGGTGTCAGCACCTAACGAGGACTGGGGAATAATATCTATGCATTAAGAAGCCAAGCTATGATAACATGATTTGCTGTGGTGGATGGCATGTATATAAATCATCAGAGCTGCTTGGGGTGTGTCAGCTCCAGGGAACCTGCTCCTTAGTGGGGGTGGTGATGGTCAAAGAGAAGGAAATTAGTGAAAAAACCCCTACCTGCATAGAGCAGACGCCGCATCCAAGATAAATACATTAAATACAACTTGGCTTTAAAAAGGGAGGGATATTTAGCATGTCGCATTGCATTAGATATTTGTTACTACACACTCGCTTTCCCTTCTTGATCACATTCACAGTTAAAAATAAGATTAGCTCTGGTCCACGAGACTTAATCCAGACAGTTATCTTGTTTATGTAAGCACAGCTGACTTAGGCAAGGTTTCCACCGGGAATTCTACGTCAAAAGATATGAAAGTTATTTTCTTTGTTCTCAGAGATAAAAGCCATTGTTCTCCTGTTGTGTAAAAGCTCACGGTAACATTGGTAAAACATCAAGTTAAAAAAAACCAAACCCAACCACCCTACATTCAGTTGATACCAACATAAATATTAATGGGAAAACAATACACATCTGAGATTAACTTGGGCTGACTTTATGATCCTTACGGCTTTCAGGGCCAGAGAGGATTTTTATTTCTCAGCTCCAGCAGCTCCCTGGGCTTTCTGGCAGTGGAGGGGAGCAGGATGAGCTCGACAGCCTCCTGCTTCAGCCCTGCTCCTGGCCAGCCCCACTACAGGGAGGCGAAAGGAGGAGGGGGGATGGGGACACCGCTGGCCTCTTACCATGGAGTCTAAGGCAGACACTAAGCTGGTGATGATTTCGTCTTTCTGGGGAAAAACCATATTCCACTGGTCAGCTCTGGAGGTGCTGAGAGACACGTCTAAAGGTTTCCCTGCCAGGGCCATATTCACCTGAAAATATAATAAAAATAAAATATATATGAGATATGCATCACTGTTACTAATGGAGAGCCAGCGCTCAGCATCACCAGTGCAGCCCCATCACCAGCATGTGTCACGGGCGGGCTGCGGCCAACACTGGTGTGGATACATAGGGGAAACTGAGGCACCAAGAGAGGCCAGGGCCAGCCCGAGCCCCATGCTCCCCACATCTCGTCTGCTAAAGGCAGATAATTTTGGATACTACTGAGCCGTAAACAAACCCTGGAGCTGATGCTGTGTGTCCTGGCAGCAACCAGGTCACCTCCACCCTCAGGACCTACCCCAGGGAGATGCCACCACTGCGTGGGGTGCGTCACACCAACCACATAGTGGGACACCCTGGCTGAACGAGCTGCGGCCGTGCCGAGTAGTACCGAGCTGGAGGATGAAGCACTGATGGGGACACGGAGCAGTCCTGTGACCGAGCAGAGAGCAGGGTGCGATGGACATGTCCCCATAAGGACACTGTGCTGGACACCCCCGTGCCTCCCTCCCTCTACCCTGGGCAAGAGGACAGCCTGGCCCCCAAAGGTGTCCCTGAAACAGGACAAAGCCACAAGGTGCTCTGCCTTCACCCCAAGGGGCAGAGGCAGCTCATGGTGAGGGGCTCCATCATCAAATCATCCCATCCTGTAGCTCTAGCGGGACTGTGCCAGTGGGAGCAGGACCAGGCAGGGCACAGGGACCCTCCATCCAAGAAGGCTCGGCCCCGGGAGCTCCATCCCTCACTGCAAAATAAGGAAAAAAGGGGGAAAAATGGTGGTGGCCTGGCCTCAAGTGCAGGAACTGTGCCAGGTTTCTGCACCCCAGTGCACACGTCTCACCATGAGCCATGACGATGCTGATGCTGCAGGGAAACTGAGGCAGGGGCTGGCCCCACATACATCACCCCACTCCCACATTGGGGCACCCACACCTGCTACAGCATCACCCCCCAGCAGCCAACACGGTCCCTCCCAGCGATCACTCCTCCAGCCGCAGGGCAGCGTTGCGCCGCCCGGCTCTAATCCCATGAATAAGGGGTGGCAAATCAGCCAGCAATGCTCGGGCCACTCGAACTGGATCGTAAATCATGCGCTCGAAGCCGCAAGCAGATAAAAAGAGGCCAGAGAATTTCTAACGAGGCGAGATGGGAAGGAGCCAGGGAATAGGAATGAAGCCGTCCGCATGCAACTCGATTTGCGGCTCGGCCAATAACCGTGGCTGCTCAGCCCTGCTGAAAACAAGGGTTAAAAGTCAGCAGCTAAAATCCCAGATTCACCCTCTTGCCCCGGTTCACATCCCTCTCCAAGCAGGGGGAATCTGCCTGCGAAGCAGGGCTGTGCTGGGCTGCCCCGTGCAACTGGGGAAATGGTGGATTTGGGCCCAAAATAACAAGTCACCTCCATGTTGGCATCACTGCAGGTGCCTAAGGAAGCACAAAGCTGTTCTGGGGGCATACAACAAGCTAATGGTGGAGACAAATCCCTGTGAAACAGGAACGACTGTTCTTCAGGAATGGCTCTTGATGAGACCTATGGGCTGGTTTTCCCCGCGCTGCCGGCCGGCGCTGGGCTCTCACTGGCAGTTTTGGATGGCAGAGCCAGAGCCGCAGCCGTGCCAGCACTTCTGCTGTGCCACACACCCAGCAAAATCCTCTGACACCCAGCTCATGCTCCTTAATGAAGCTGATGGATTGCTCTTCTCCCCCAGGATGATCCTGAGGGCAAAAAAGTTCCCAAATTGCGCGTCAACTTGGAAAATAAAGCAGGAAACTGATCACAGGGTCCTGTGGCCTGAGCACAGCCACCCCCCAGCACAGACGTCCCCATGCTGGTGACAGGGCTCTGCCAGGCACCTCCAGCTTTCCCATCAATAAGGCTTGCAGCAATGCCAGGAAACGGTCCGCCTTGCTCCAGCCCTGCAGTTTGTGCATGCATGGATGGACAGACAGATGGACGGACGAGGGATCATCTCACGTGCAAGGTCCCGAGCAGCTCCCCGGGCACAGCCCTGCAGGTGCGGAGAACTCAAGATTCCTTCTTGAAATTGATGTTTTAATCGACGCTGTACTAATACGAGGTGCCTGATTCAGCTGGCAGGGAGCAGCGAGGCGATGGCAGTGCCCGTGCCAGCCCTGAGCCGTGATACCAACCCACGGGACACTGGGCAGCCGCAACACTGGGCTGGGGACCAGCCATCGCCTGGGGGGCTGCTGCCGGGAAAGGACTGGGTCCAGGGAGCATCACTCCCTTCTGAAACCCCCACAAGCGCTCACTTGGAAAAACGGCCTTATTTTGATGCTCATTCGTATTTCTGAGTGCCCTAATTATTATTAAATGAGACTGCTACCACATGGATGTTCTCACTGCCTTCCGGCAGCACTTTGGAAACCTGGTCCCTGTCTTGGTGGGACTGGTCCTGACCCCTCAGAGAGCTCGAGCTGCACTAACCTGCTCAGTCACAGCCTCCCACGAGAAGCAACACTTATGGGGAAGAGACACCCCTCCCTCGGCTGCAAAAAGCAAAGGCACGAGATGGATCCGACCCCAGATGAAGAACCAATGGGAAAGCCTGGGATAATGTCAGTGGGAAGTGGGGCAGGGGCCCTGCACCCCCTCCCTGCTCACTCCCTGCCCCGCAGGAGACTGGCACAAAAATAATCCCTTTCACCTGGCTGATGGTTTAATAAGGAAAAGGGAGAACCACTGAACAAGAAAAAAAAAAAGCATAAATAAAAATAAGACTGAAATAATACAACAGGACTTTAAAGGATGGGGGGGGACACCACACACAATATTCCTGTAAAGCTTTTAATCGTTTATAGTCACGAAGAGCCATGACAGCAGATTTAGAAAAGGGGGGAATAAACGAGAGGGAAAAAAAAAAAACAAAACCCCAACCACTTCACAGCAAGTACTAGGCTTATTCAAATCAAATTAAGACGTACGGCTTGCAGTTGTTTGGCTAATCAAAGGGAAAGTAGTTCTTAGGAAATCTGGGGTAAACCATTCTTACAGCAGTTCGGGCTGGCGGCAGGGAGTGAGGTGGGTGGGACGGATGCAGAGCATCCTACCCACCTTCCCAGAGCTCCACACACCCTTCCTGCTGAAATCCCACTCCCGGGCACCCACTGAGGGGTTGATTTCCCCTTCCCACTCTGCAGCAGGGGCTCAGCTCCAGCCCCATCCCACCTCTGCACGCCGAGTCCCATCCCCAGGCTGACTCAGGGAGCATCACGCTGCTGTCACGGGGCCAAAGCAAATTGTCGCAGATTGTTTTGGGGATTTATATATAGATAAAATTAAATGTTATTTTATTAT
>JAAGNO010007110.1:0-40461 GCA_033439905.1 Ceryle rudis
ATGAAGTGCCTTAATCCTAGAACAAACATTACAGCTAAATAAGACACTGTTTATGGGCATTAGCTAACTTAACTTATCACTCTTTTCTTGGTATTTTTGTTAAGTTGCAGTCTGGCTGCTTTGCGGACGCTCCGGTAAAGCACGATTTTTATCCCGTAGAACGCCAGGGTCCTCAAAGATTATCTCGTGCAACCTGGTATCTCTATATTACACTTTTCAAACCCGATTCCTCCATCCCGTGGCTTGCTTCAGGAATGCGGTTCAGTGGTGTCCTGGCAGCGCTGGGTCAGCGGTTGGACACGATGATCTTAAAGCTCTTTTCCAACCAAAATGATCCTAAGTTTCTAAAGGGGAAAGCCTCCAGCATCCCATTTCATATCCCTGGGTTTTAAAGAAGAAGAAAAAAAAAGCTGGCCTGTGGGCAAAACTGTTGGCTCAGTGTTATTTCCTCTTTTTTCCAGTGATTAATGTCTCTCATTAATGGGAGGAGAACTGGCAGAACCAGCTTAAAAAAATCTAACCAAACAAAAAACCCATCCTGACTGTGAGAAATGGTTGTTTTCCAGCACTGCAGGTGTGCACCACTGCGTTTTGTTGAGCAGCAAAGGAGCCCCAGCCCCAAACCCCCCTGCAGCCCCTGTGCATTCGGTCCCACCGGTGAGGTTTGAGTCCCTGTGGACCAGCAGAGCATGAGCACGCTGCCTGAGCTGGGCTTTGTGTCCCCTAAACTTCCAAGATTCTAAGTAATGAAAGTGGAAAGGGAAATGGCTCTTTCATTTTTCTAACGTGTTGTGTATAAACCCCACAAGGGACGTGTGTCGCTGGTGGAGCTGGTACATTTTTTGTTTTCAATTTCAAGCTGCAGTTGGAAATGAAAGTGTTTGGCTGATGCATGTTTGCTTCTTGCAAAGGGGTGTTTCCACCAAAGGTGCTTCTGCTCTAAAAACAACAGCTCAGCACAGGGCTGGGTGATGTGGGGTTCTTGAACTATTCACAGACTGCACGGGATTTGAGTGTGGGGCTGGTGGTGCAGATGGCCCAGGGGCTGTGTTAGCAGAGGACCTGCTCTCCAGGGAGGCTTCAAGGTGGCCTCAGGAGATGCTGAAGGTTGCCCTGGCTCGAGCCAGGATGCTGGTGGCCTTCTGGGTCTCCTGGGCACACACTGTTGTCTCATCTTCAGCTAGCTGTTGATGAACCCCCCCACAGTTCCTTTTCCACTGGACACTTTCCAGCCACTCTTCCCCCAGCCTGGAGCGTTTCCTTGGGTTGTTGTGACCCAAGGGCAGGACCCGGCACTTGGCTTTGTTGAACCTCATCCCATTGGCCTCAGCCTATCAATCCAGCCTGGACAGACCCCTCAGTAGAGCCTCCCAACCCTCCAGCAGATCAACGCTCCTGCCCAGTTTGGTGTTGTCTGTAAACTTACTGACAGTGCCTTGATCCCCTTGTCCAGATTATCGATAAAGATACTAAAGAGAACAGGCCCCAGTACGGAGCCCTGGGTCACAGTTCCCTCTTACCTGGGAGTGATATCAAAATCTGCTGCTCTGTTGGGCTGGCCATGGAGCAGGAAGGAGGGCCTGTGGCATTGTGTGCAGTGCTGGATTTGGCATAGACTATACTACTGATTTCAGGAGAGCAGCCTGGGGCTCCTCTAGCATCTATGTGGACCATGCATGAAGCACGGTGCTTTCTGACCCAGTTTAGGAGGGACTCTGTCATTGTGAGCCTTACTGCTAGTTGCTCTTTTTTGACAATTTAAGGGGGATTGTGGGTTATTCTGAGGGTAAAACCTGCTTTTAAATAATAAGGACAAAAGCAAGAACTGGTCTGAAACTGTATTTTTGACATACTGAGGTGAGATTGGTCTCAGTGGGATGGGGTGGGGGCAGGTTATTTGCTCGTACGCCTTGCTGGAAAGCAATGAACATGACCCAAATGGGTAGGAGGCGGTAAGGTGGTGTCCACGAACGCTGCAAGGGGAGCACAACGTGGGAGGAGTCCTCCGCTGCAGCAGGCTGGTGTTGCGATCGCGTGGCCACAGAAGTCAGGAATCAGAGTAAAGTGTGTGTATTAAGGAGAAAAACGACAAGCCTGGGCAAGAGAGGTCCACAGTCTATATAAAGAGTACCGTGTACACTTTATCCTTTAGTTTGTTTTGTTTTGTTTTTAATATTCTGTTTTTCCTTTTGCAACTTCTGGCTCATGCTGGTTAATTCCCAAGCAAAGCTGTGGTTTTTTTGAGTTGTGTTCCCCCGCTATCTATTTATGCAAGAGAAGTACGTGCTTTTACCTATGTCTTTATTCTTAATCCTGCCATTAGCAGGGCCTCTCTCTTGCTTGTTTGGCCATAGGTGCTACTAACTGTTCCCAGAGCTCTTAAAATAGTGCCTAATATTCCTAATGTTTTGGAGGAGCATATTTAAAATTGTTATTGCTAGCCTTGTGTTGGCACATGTGTGTAAATTTGCATGGAGAAACTAACCCGAGTCCCAGACAAAATATTTTGGGGTTTGTTTGTTTCCAAACAAATAATAACACTGTAGGATAACTGTGGGACCTCCAGCAGGAGGAAATAAGCTTCTAGAACTTAATCTGAAGATACAAGGCTGGGGAGCTGTTAGCAGTAATGACTCTTGCTCTCAGTGGCGTGAGTGCAGGTGGGAACTTTTGATCCCTGTTTTGTGTTGGGAACAAGTATATCCAAGAGCCAGGAACAACCAGGTTTCCTAAGAAAGCCAAAACAAGCAAATAGCGTTTTTGTTTCATTCCAGTGGTCCTTCTAAAGCTGCACAGTGAAACGTTGCTTTTCAGGAATCCCTGCTAGCTAAACTTGCCCGTGCAAGTGGATTCCAGTAGCAGATCCCTCCTCCCAAAGAAAAAGCAGAGAGGATGTGGTGAGAGGCAGGTTTGTGGCACCTTCAGAAACAAGGTGAGGAAATAGTCCTTTGGAAAGGGAAGAAGTTTGTAGGTAAAAGAGGCCAGACAAAGAGTGATGGAAAAAACAGAGCAGTCCTGTGGCTTCTTTGGAAAGTAGGAGCACCCAAACTGGAGGGAGAAAAAACCTGGTGAGGAGGGCAGCACAAGCGTCCCATGTGAAAGAATATTTTTCTTTAAAATTCCCACCTCCTGGTTGGCACTGCAGTACTAACAGAAAAGACCAGGAGGACTGAGAGCAAGGGGAGAAAAAAGCAAGAGGCGGAGGAGGTGAATTTTGATGTGGCATCTAGAATCATGTTTACAGGGTGGGTTTTTAGGGGTCCCATCACTGTCCTCACAGCTTCAGACTTCAGCTAGAGTCAGTGAAGGTGGTACAAGCGCTGGCATTTTTCCTCCTTCCATCCCAAACTCTGTACATAACCGCACGAACCTACACTTCTGCTGAGGGACAGTCGAGCGATTAAAAATACCAACACTTAAAGCTTTGTTGTTGCGCTTCCTGGTCACTAGTCCGTTTGTACAAGCAGGATGGTTCCTATCCTGAGAGCTGTAATTCAAAGGCCTCCTCTCCTCCCTTCCTCTCTGAGGCAGGGAGGCAGCACTCTGGCATTTCAGGCTCAGAACAGCTTCTCTGCAGTCAGAAGGTAAAAACATTATAGATATAATTTAAGGTTGAAGCTGCAGAAGTTGGCAGCCTCCAGAGAGAGCTCAGTAATGCGTACTGCAGAAGACCGCTTCGGTGCAGTCCCTCGATCACAGCCAGCCATCAATAAGGGGCCCATCAGGAGGGTGTATCATAAGCAACGACATCCAGTTTGAGCACGCTCGGATAAATGACGTCATTTCTCTGTCCCTTTCTTCTCTCCTCCTTAGGCTGTGGCTTATCATCAGGGCTAGTTTTACTTTGGCCGTAGTGACTTGTCCCAGAGGAGGAACGCCCAGCAGCTCAACCTGGCCTTGCTGTGTCAGCAGGGTGGCTGGCTTTTGCTGGTGGAAGCTTGGCTGTAGACACTTGGGAAGACAGAATGGTGAATGTGCATAAGAGGGTGACAGGGAGGGTTGTTTCTTGCAGCAGCTCGAAAACTGCTTTATTTGCCCCTGAGAGTTAGCGGTTCTCCAGCCTGCTGCGGTGCGGAGCCAACATACTGAGCATCCTTTGCCGGCCCCAGCCAGGTCATTCCTGTACCATGGGAAGCACCAGCTCCAGGCTCCTGAGCACGGATCAGGGTGCTGTGGGCATGCAGCTCCCCGTAAACACCCTTTCAGGGTGTTTCGGGGTGTTGGAGTCTGGTAATTTAAGCTGATGCTGGTCACGGACATCAGTTGTTTCCAGGCTGAGAATGAACCTGAAATATTGTCCAGTACATTCCTTTTCAGTACAATAAACCATTATTTTGAAAACGTATCATATAAACTGTATCATAATACACTGAGTGGAGTTAAACAAGGTCCTTCAACTGCAGGCTCGAACAACCGAGCAGACCAAGGTGCCGTACACAGCATCTGCCTTGGAAGATGTTGTCAGTTTGGTTGGGGTTGTTCTTCCTCGCACCTTTAATTTGGATAAAACTTGACTTCCTCACGTCTGTGTGTATTGGGGTGTTTTGCTGGGTTTTGGTGTTTTTTTCCAATTTCTTTTGTTTTGAGGCTGCTGGAGTACTTCAGGTGGTCTGCTCTTTGACCGGAGACCTTTTGCTTGGAAAGGCTGATGCAAATGTTAACCCACAGTTTGCACAGTACAGTCCTTTTATCCCTTTAGAGGAAATTAATGGAAACACTTGGAACCTGACTGAAGGAGAAGTCAATACTGATGACACCTGAATGTAATCTTGTGAACGATAAAATATGTTCTGGAGCTGTCATGTGTACGTACCTAGGCACGCAGATTATCTTTTTTGAGCGCAAATGAAATCAATAAGCTTTTGAAGAACTGAAGTTTTTTAATCCCTTCATGACTGGGAAGAGAATTTTCTCATTTATGGTCAAGTGTAAAGCTGCTTTGTTCCTTGAGAAATTTTTCCCAGATCGTGCATGTAGTGCAGGATCGCTCTGGGTGGGTGCAGCAGTGCTTGACCCTCAGTGCAGAACTGTTAGCACCAGCTAACACCTCATCGCTGCTGCAAAGGCTGCACCTCTGGAAAGGTGGATCCACTTACTGTATCTCCTCAGAGTGTTGAGAGCCAGCACTAACTAAATCTGATGCTAACATGCTCTTTAGGTCTGATGGAATTAACTGCTGGTTGGTTGGGTTTGTGGGTTTTTTTAACTAAGTCTCATTCTGTAGCAGACAGGTGTTGAAATGTTGCTTTTGAATTCTTCTGGGGTAGTCGGTGGTGAACCGTTGTAGTCCCTCAGTGACTTGCGTATTTGAAGTCACTGTGATGTGCTCCCTCTTCATTTAGGACTGGAATTGAATGAGTTCTTGGGCTCTTTCCATGCCTCTACTAATCAGCGTTTTAAATTGTCTGTGGTGTAGAGGAGCAGGTATTTCTGTGCAACCCAATACCTTTATGTAGGAGACGCACTTGAAGGAGGGGGGGTGGAAGGAATGGGCCAGAAGTGCTTGGCCCCGGCTGGAAATTGTTTTGTAGTTTGGATATACAGGATCTGAACATCCCTCTCTCTGTATGGAAGGGAATGTACAGCTCAGATGGTGGTGGTGAATTCAGCACACGGATATCTGATTTCTTGGCAGATCTGACACTGGGAGTATCTGGACTGGTGCCTGCCCCAAGGAAAAGGGGGTCGGTGTGACCCATGCTCAGGCAGTACTCATCCAAGCCCTGTAACGTGAGCCCCTAACCTGTAGACAGATTTACCAGCCCTGAATAATGTCTGTTGTGCTGTGAGATCTTATCTCCCTAATGGCCTGCAAGGGGGTACGAACGGGGAGGAATAAATATGTCTCTAGCTTTTGCTTCCTTGGCTTTTTGTGGAATGGTTGGTTTGTTCTCATTCTGTCTGGTCTGTTTGTTAGTGCTTTTAAAGGATTGAGCTAGTTTGGTAGAATTTTAGGAACAAACGAAAATTTAATTTGCTCCTATCTTCTCATCCCCCCCCCTTTGCGTTTTTGCTAAACAAAAAAAAGGATTTTATCTTCATTTTTCCTCCAGACCCCCAGGTTCCAGCTGAATGGGGACTCCCACCTGGAAGTGTTGATGGTGCAGAGGCTTTACAATTTGATGTTTGGTTCTTGAAGCTTTTGAGTTGGGTGATGGGAAGGGGCATTGCTCAATAACCAGGTACCTACTGGAAGTCCTAAGGGCTCTTCAAGGGGTAGGGTTTTCCCCTCTGTCTTTGGGATAAAGAGCTTTGGGTTGCAGTATCTTCTCAAAAAACTTTCTGTCATGTGGCTATATCAAGGGTAATACTGTGGTTTGCGCTTTTTATGTGACCGAATTTAAGGGCAGTCTTAGAACTAAGTTCTTCAGGGAGCTACTGGCGCAGAGGCTCCAAAGTTGCTGAGGGGACTGGACCATCTGTGCCAAGGAAAGGCTGAGAGCCCTGGGTCTGTTTAGCTGGAAAAGAACAGACGTGAGAGGGGAGCTGATCAACAGCTAAAGTGCGGGGCCCAAGAGGATGGGGTCAGACTTTTCTCAGAGGTGCCCAGTGACAGGACAAGGGGCAACACGCACAAAGTGGAACTTAGGATGTTCCATCTGACCAGGAGGAAACCCAACTTTATAGCCTACCCAGAGAGGTTGTGGAGTCTCTTTCTTTGGAGGGATTCCAAACCCGCCCGGACAATGCGATCCTGGGCCCCCTGCTCTGGGTGACCCTGCTGGAGCAGGGGGCTTGGACAAGATGATCTCCAGAGGTCCCTTCCACCCCTATCATGCTGGGATTCTGTGTAAAAACACCAGTGTGCGTAAAGCTAGACCAGCATTCTGTTGTCACTGTCAAGCGCGTTGTTGGCTTTGTGCAGGAAAAGGGTGCTCCGGTGAAAGGCACCGAGCTTTCTGACTTGCTGGCGTGGTTCAGATTTCGTACATAGCTTGGCCACGGCTTACAGATGTGTGTGCGAGCCTGTCGGACCTGTCAGTCTGTCCCATCCTGTCCTCTAACACCGCATTCCACTGTGGAAGAAAAAGACAGAGTACTGCAGGTAATCTTTTATTTAAAAAAAAAAGAGAAAAAGCTGGAACTTCTAGAAAAGTGTTGAGTAGAAAGGCTGTCTTGTTAAAAGATGGATGCGCTCTCCGGAGGGTCTAATTTAGACACTAAGGAAATATATGTGGAGCTGATTGCTGGCCAGGTGCCAGTCACTGAAGGACACCAGAGGCTGAAATGCCAGGCAGCGCTGGTAGTGCTGGCACTTCAGCCCATGCTGGTTGGGTTGCATGAATTATCTCTGCCTTCCAGCTAATTTTATCCTGTTGATTTTTCATGAATCATTTCCCATCTCTGTGGGTTAGAAATTAAAGTGGAAGTTTACTAGCCAGAATAGCCACATCTGCTATTTAGAAAGTAGTGTCTGAGGCTTGCTTCCTGCCCACCCCTACGCATTCCCTTTCCTTTCCCTTTTTACCTCTGGCAGTGTTCAAATCCATGAATCACTGGTGTCGCTCATCCACAGAAGTTTAAAGCGCAGAGGTCCTCTGGATACGTGTGAGCTTGCCATGGGCAGGCGGGTGATGTGGGTGCTGAGTGCTCTGTGGCAGGGTCCCAAGCGCGCGGTGAGGCTGGCAGGACCTGACTGTGATGTCTTGAATTTCTTGCATGTGCCTTAGAAAAAGTTAAAGGTGCTTCAGTGTCTTTTCCCCCTGCCAGCAGAGCAGGAGGGCAGGAGCGCCCAACCTGCTGCGTGCTTCCCAAATGCTCCCCTGCTCCAGCCTTTTTCCACCCATGGATGACAGCAGAAGGTCATTTGGACAGTAAATTCACATCTCTGCTTTCCTTAAAAGCATCTGCATGATGAAAAAACACAACTTTTCCAAACCCAGACGTAACTTCCCTTTGTTGCTGCATGTGCTTGGTTGCCATCAAGGTTGCCATCTGGGCCAGCAGCAAGGAAACGAGAAGACGATTATTCAGAAGTGGACTCCTTTAAGTGTGGATCCAGGCACCCACATAGGAGTTGCATAGCACGAGTCTTGTAGGTGAGCAAAGTTTTGCTGGCAGCTGTGCTTACATTTCCTTCCTTTCCATGTTTCCTCAAACAAGGTGAGCACTAAATAAACGAGAGGAGGTCTTTGGCTTGCTGGTGTTAATTTTTAATTGGTCTTGGTGGATCGTAGCAAATCCAGGAGACTGGAAGAGCGATCCTGTCTTGACAGTCCTGAAAATCACCAAATGGATGGCACAGGAAATGACAGGTTGAGTAGCACAGAGCCAATCCTGGGTAAATACGAAGTAATTCTTGCTTGAAACGGTGTTACAGAAAGTGTTTTGTACTTCTAAAAACAGGTCTGATGTTTTTTTCTTTGAGAAGTTTACCATTGGTTTAAAGAAAGATCTGTAGATGTGATATCCTTAGGTATATAAGGCATTTAACTTGGTGCATGAGAACCCAGTTGATGTCTAATGCCAAAGAATATCAATAAAATACGAGTGGCTTAGGAAGTGAAGGTAGTGACTGATAGAGAGTCGGCATCCAATAAATAAACTGAAGTGCCAGTATAAACAGTAAGAGAGTGAAGGATACTCCAAGCTAAAGGGCAGTATTAGCACACTAATAAATCAGCTGTTTGTGGATTAACTTTGAGGTGAATGTAGAAAATGGGTTTTCAGTGTCAAAAGAGCCAGGCTCTGGCTTTGCTGCCTTAGACAAGGGGAACAAATAATCCAGCTATTTTAAGCTAGAGCTTGATCCTTTGACAGAAGAGTGTCTGCAACGTGATACATGAAGGCTGCATTTTCAAAGAAGTAGGTTTAGTGACCCTTCCCTTCAAATGAGGGAAAGGGAGAAGCCAATTCTGCCTCACGCTCCCTCAGCGAGGTAGGAGAGAGCATGATTCACCACTGGTAAAATGTGGAGATGAAGCAAGTTTGGTGAATTGTAGCTATTGATAGGGACAGGACAGTGTTTGGTAAATAAAACAAAATAATTTTTATGCGGACAAGCGGAGAATTGTGGTCCTAGAAAGGCATGTCCTGGATGTGATCTGCAAAAGGGGGCTGTGCCCTGATCAGTCCAGTGCAAGAACGTGGGGATTGAAAGGGGCAGGCAACTCTGAGGAGCTTTCTGTGCCAGGTCTCAGCTGGAAAAGACAGCCATAGTTTTGGACATACAAATAGAGAGGTAATGAATCAGGGTGAGGAGGTAGTTTTATGTCTCTAAGCCTTATATTTACTTCAGACTCAGTCTTACATCAGCGTGGCTTTCTGGTGCCAGCATCTTGGAAGTACTGTAGAAAAAATTGGAAGAGTTACACGGAAGAATGACGACAATTGTTGGAAAGCTGAGAGGGTACCACATGGGTACATATCCAGGGCTCTGCTATATGCGTGGTTTTATTCAGTGCTTTTTACTAGTGCTGTCCAAACACCTTTCAGTAGTGCCTTAAGGAGCAAGGCTGACATCTGTCACTCGCTTGTACTCTCATTCTGTCCCAGGGGAGAAAACTCTCGGTGGAATAGCATCTTGGTTTAGCACTGGGGTTTTGTGTTTATTTGCTTTAACTTTATAACTGTAAGTATATGTTTATGTTGAAGAAGCCAAAGGCAAAGAAATGCAACTGCGAGTCCTGACCAAAGATGGTTTGTTCCAGCCATGAACCTGCAAATCTTTCAGTGCGCTCGGAGCAGTGTCCCAATGTGTTGGGTGTTTCACCCTTTCCCACTGGCTTGCAGGGCCCTTTGAAGGAACTGCTGACTGGTGCCCAGAGCTAGAGAGATTCATATACAACTTGTCCGTGATGGGGATTAACAACTGAAATGAACTTCCAGTGAAGTGTTTGTTTCTCTTCCCCTTGCTAGACTTGGATGAAGATTTTAACCCTGTTTGTAGGCATGTGACGTCAAGTTGGCCTAAATCTCCTTTCTACCCTTAACCTGTGAATCTGTGAGACCACTACGGGAGCTGAATACAGGGGAAAAAAGAGAAGCTTCCAGTTTAAGAGAACTGGTTTTGATACATTTTAAAAACGCAGGTCACATGCTCATTCAGCTGCAGCAAGTAGCCACCTTGGCTTGGTGATGGGGTGGGCTGTTTCAGAGGCTTTGGGGCTGCATGAGACCTTTATGTTTTCAGCATCCTGCTGTAGTGAGACTTGAATCAATGCTTGGCATAGAGAAGTTGCACCAAGTCATACCTGGTTTGTAGAGGCTTGTGCTGCCCCGTGACACTGGCTTCCCCCTCTGAGATCAACAAAGGGCAAATGTTCCCAAATGACCACAACACAGTTTTGTGTCATACTGTGTAAAGCCATCAGTGTTTTCCACCTTCACTAGAAACCACTATCAAACAAACTTAAGACTAGTTCAGGGATTATTTCAGAGGTTCTTCTTCCCCCTCTGAAGCACATCTGTCATGAAGTAATTCATGGTGTGTTTTTGTAGAATCAGAGAATAGCAGGTTGGAAGGGACCTCAAGGGTCCAACCTTCCTTAGGAAAAGCCCTGTCTAGGTAAGATGGCCCAGCACCCTGTTCAGCCAAATCTTTGAAGTGTCCATTATTGGGGAAACATGTCTTGACATGTTTTGCCAATGAACTGTGTAAGGGTGACAGTGTGTACGCATTTCACATCCACTTGAAATGACAGGAGGAGATCCAGGTTGGCAGATGGCAATGTCCTTGTCCACAGCCTGTCTGCAGTTGAGATGACACTGGGAATGTGGTGTCATGGCACCTTCCTGCTGTTTGTGGCAGTTGCTAGTCTTGAACAAGTTGCTAGAACCCCTGGCAACTTGTAGCCCTCCCTGCTGTAAGATGGATTTAGGTCTTGTAGTTTTGAAGCTTACTCTCCAAGCTTCTTCAGAAAGATGCAGCAAAAACTTGTGGTGGTTCAGGTATCTTTCTTGTAGTCCTGACCTTCTTCAGTGTTTTCAGAATTTGAAGAAAGAAAGTGTTTTCAGAATTTGAAGAAAGAAACGTTTCATACTTCTGGTGAATTTGTGGCTGCCAACTGTAGTGGAGTAATTGGCAATGATTTAAACAAGTCCTAGTCGCAGCCCATGCTGCTCAAATCCTACATCACTTGTGCCCTGTAATTTTCACTAATTAAGTCTGAATTTGTGACTGCCCCAGCTTGTCTCCATCTGCACTGGCTGCATTCAGCCCTGCTCTGTGGCTGTCGGGGAAGAGCCCTGGCCTCATGTCAAGCTGGGAGGCAGGTCATTGGGTCTTGCCCTGCCACCAGCCTTTGCTGGGCTGGGACACTGCTCTGCTGCACCTACGAGGTTGGGGACAGCTTCATCTGCAGGAATGTCCTACCTTGGGCAGGAGGGTTCTGCCAGCGCTGTGGCAAATGTCACAGCAAAAGCAGTTTTCCCAGTGGAGCATGGGGTTGGTGTCTGCCTGTGGACAGTAGTCCTCCTCTGAGCAAACTGGTTCTCCCTCTTATTTTGTGGGATCCCCTGGTGTTTGCTTTGGCAGCTGCATAGCCAGCTGGTACTTCATAAAGTGACCTGAAATGGTTGGCCTGGCCAAGGACCTTGGTCAGTGAATTCACCTTGGGGGAAAATGCGTCTTCCATGGCTGTTTGGAGGGGAGCTCAGAGCCCTGAATGCTGTGCTTTATTCCCCCTCCCCGGCTTGTCAGTAGCTGACTGTTCTGGGTCACTATTTCTGGTAATAATATTCAACTGTAGAAAAAGCATATGAACTCAAGTCCGCCTTTCACCATGGGCCTGTGCTCTAAAATGTGATATGAACTACGCAAGATCTTTCCTCCAAGAAGAGGGGACGACCTCCAGAAGGCTGGCAGTGAGAAACTGAGCGAAGGAGCTGTGTGCTGAGGAGGGGATGGATTCCTGTACGGCTCTTTCACATGCAAGAATGTCCCAATCTGGGAAACGTGCCAGTAAAATGTAAAATTAAAGCTCTGTTTTGGAGGCTGATCCACACAGATAAGAGTCTGTGGCTGTTAACTAATAACTACAAGAGGGGCAGTGATAAAGGCGGTGTACTTGAGGACAGGAATTCACAGGTTCGTTCATGCTTAACCCCATTTGGACATTTTGGTCCCATATTGGAGATGAACAGCTCAGAGGTTCTTGTGTTTTCTACTTTCCTGACTGTGGGCAACATGGTAACGCCACTGGTGATCTTAACATGGGTCATGCAGAAGCATGACAGGTCCTTGCCTGCTTTGTGAAGAGAAGGGGAGAGATTATGTGACACTGCCCATGAACTGGGGGATGCCTCTCGGCTTTTGTAGGAGTCATGCTGGTTGGTGTCCTGGGCCTGCTGAGGTGCTTTGCGCCCCGTACCACAGCTTCTGTCCAAAGGACTTGATGTTGGTACCGCAGCTGCTGTTCAAAGGACTTGATGTTGTGTGCACGCAGAACCTGGACCTTCACAGCATCCCTCATGCCAAAGGATTGTCCTCTCTGATGGTCCATGGGATGGGTGCACACGAACATGGGGAGGTCTGCCTGTACTGGTGGGCATAGGGACACATACACAGGAGGCCAGGTACCCCCAGGTATACCGTCATCAGTAACCAAGGAGCCCACTCTGCCTTGGCTCCAAATCATCTGAAATCTTCATATGTAGGTGTTAGAACAAACACAACTATAAAACTTGCCCCTCAAAACCCAAAAAGCAATTGAGGGAGTGAAAAGTGCAGAGTGTGAACTAGACTCTTGTGGTAAACTAAAAGGGAAGGAGAAGGGACGAGAGAGATAAACTAATGGGCAGTGAAATTAGGAAAAATCCAAATCAGCTTTAAGTACATCAGAAGCTAAAAGTCCCGAAAGCCCAGTCATCTGCTGATGTCTGGAACTGGAGAGATGCTGAATGTTTCTTTCCTGTAGCTGGTAAAAAGCTGGATGATGATACCAGTTACAGCAGCAGCGTCATGCTCTCTCTGGTAGCAAGTCTCACTGGGGCAAACTAGGCTACCCACTGTCTGATGATAATGTCATAGCTGATAGGGATTGGATTGGTTGTGATTTAATGGGGTGTTAATTGTAATAATCTGTCTGTACAGGATTATTTTTTAAATTGGTCTTTTCTAACATGATGTGATTTTCTGATGCTCTAATTCCCCTTGATGCAGGCAGAAGTGTTGGGATGTCTTGCAGGCACTGAAGTT
This sequence comes from Ceryle rudis, assembly GCA_033439905.1. Lineage (NCBI taxonomy): Eukaryota > Metazoa > Chordata > Aves > Coraciiformes > Cerylidae > Ceryle > Ceryle rudis. The sequence goes on from JAAGNO010007110.1 coordinate 13,139, forward strand.
GTCCCGCAGGTCATAGGAATAAGCAGCTAGAATGATGCCATGTGTCACACGCTGTTGGAATGGGTCTGTAGGAGGCCACAGCAATGATGTGAGGGCTGGAACCCCTCTGCTGTGAGACCAGGCTGAGAGAGTTGGGGTTGTTGAACCTGGAGAAGAGAAGGAAGACCTTCTTGGCAGTCTTTCAATACTTAAAGGGGGGGCTACAGGAAAGAGGCAAGAGGGTGGAAGTAGGTCTTTTCTCCCAAGGAACAAGCAACAGGACAAGTGGAAACAGCCTCAAGTTACACCAGGAAGGGTTTAGGTTGGACATGAGGAACAATTTCTTCCCCGCAAAGGTTGTCAAGGCCTGGCCCAGGCTGCCCAGGGCAGTGGTGGAGTTCCCATCCCTGGAGGGGTTTCAAAGCCATGGAGCTGTGGTGCTGAGGGACATGGTTTAGGACATGGTTTAGTGGTGACCTGGCAGTGCTGGGTTAATGGTTGTACTTGATCATCTTAAAGGTCTCTTCCAACCAGAATGATTCTGTGATTCTAAGATTGTCAGTGTCCTGGAAGAAAACACAAAGTTAATTTGGATTATGTTTGTGGGCAACACAAAGACTGAGCAAGGCACGAGTAATGAAGAGGCAAGGTGACAGTGGAGTTGTGGTGGCATGTGCCCTGGGTGAGACAACAAGGAGTGCTCTGAATGTCTTAAAAGTGGGAACCCAGTTGCAGAGCAGGGGATGTGTGCGGTCTAGGAGCTGTTGGAGGATGTAGGGCTCAGATGGGTGGAGAGGTTCACCAAACACAAACCCCCCAGCTAGGCACAGTGGCCAGAAGGTAATCACGGTGCCTGGCTGCCAACATGGACCTGTTGAGCAGGGGCAGGAAGGGTGTTATCTCAGTTCAAGGTGCTGCTCCCACCCGGGATTGCAGCTGCCAGTGCCGTGCAGGAATGCGGCTGGGAAGCTGGAGGGAGTTAAGGGAGGACCATGAAAGGGGAGGACTGCAAAATGTACTGGACTGTAAAATAAACACTGGATTTTTTTTATGGTTTTGAGTTTTGAGTTTGTTTGGGTTGTTTGGTTTTTTTGTGTGTGTTTGTGTGTTGGATTTTTTTGGGGGGGTTATTGGTTTTTGGTTGGGTTTTCTTGTGGGTTTTTTCGTGTGTGGGTTGGTTTTTTGTTTTGTTTTTTGTTGTTGTCACAGGTATGCTGTAGTTTAGCTCACTGAAGGAAGCATGGAGGTCAGACTCTGCTGTCACAGGGTCTCTCCTGCTCCATAACAGAGGGAAGAGTGGGGAAGGAAAAGCCATTTTCTCCTCCAAGATACGTGTCTGCACCTCTTCCTGCTGAAGCCTTGGGGCTTGTGGGCATTTTAACTCCAGCTGCCCTGACTGCCAGGCTTTGAAAACGGGTGGGTTTCCTGAGTCAGGGCATCAGCCCCGAAGCCAGCATCCGCCTCTGGGGCCGCACCTGTCTCTTCTTGGTACTTAACATCTTCCCTCCTGAGCCGCTTTGCTGCAGACTTTCCAGGAAGGGGCCCTCCTGAGGAGGTCAGCTATCCCCTGCCTGCAGCACCGGCTGGGGCAAGGGAACAGCACCGGGGAGCTTCCCTCTAGCGCCCAAGAACGCAGACCTGGGGCTCAGCCTGCCGAAATCATGAGCCCCTTCTTGCCCTTAATATTGCTTTCTTTCTGTAATAATTCTGAAAGAAAATGTGTCTTGCTTTGGGCATCTTGTAAAGGCTTAAAAGTGTGTGTGTTTGCATGGATCTAGTTGTGGTTATGCTGAGGCTTTGCTTGCAGAACACTATATACAAATATTAATTCGTGCTTCCTTGATACGGGCTCGATAAACATCTTTCAGGCTGCACATTGGCACGGGAGAAGTCGGGCTAGAAAATTCCTCATTTGTTCCCTGGCACAAAGAGGAGCCGCAGAGGCTGGGAATAGCATTCCTTCTTGTGCTGTCAGCACTGCACAAATGCAGGGTGGCCTTCCATGGTGCTCAGCCTTGTACAAGCACATGTGGAATAAGAAAATTCCTGTCTTCAGGATGTTTGTGACGAACACGTATTTTGGGATGCCCAGAGCCAAGTTGTGATGGGAATGGTCCCTTCCACCAGCTCCCCAAACAGAAAGGGTCTGATCAGCTTCCAAGGCCCCTCTGTCAGGAGCTGCGAGTGTGCAGCGTAACAGAACGTGCTGCTGGGCATCAGATGTAGGAAAGGGGGATCTTGGGGGGATTTTTGAGGAGCAGCTGTGAGGTCTGTCCGATCTGGCGTGGTACCTGAGAGCAGCCAGTGTGTGTGCTGTGGGGCGAGTCTGGCGGTGGAGAGACGAGTAGTACTCTGATTTATTCCTTGTCTCAAGCTGGGATGCTCTGAAATGTAGTGACCCTTCTAAAAATCTTAGTATTAATGAAATCAATTCTGAATGGTCATCACTTGCCTTATCAGCATTTTCTCTCCGGCATCATCCCACGTTGCGGGGTGAGGAAGGAAGTGTTGTTTTGGAGCTTGCTGTCCTTAGACATTGTTAAGTGGTTCCTGGCTCTTGCACTGAGCTGATGGAAAAGCATTTTCACTACAGCGGCTCGTATGCCAGAAGGGTGGTGGTAGCTCAGCTCCGTTCATCACAAGGGGCAGGAGGATCAAGAGTGTGACTTGAGTGATTTTGGTGGAGTTTGGCAGGGTGCTGTGGGCACTTCCCTGTTCCTCAGAGGTGTCTGGAGCACATGGAAAGCTCCTTCTGCAAGGCTGATGGAGGATGGTGTGTATTACATTATATTCAGAGATGGATCTTGGTTCATGCCATGGCCTGTATTGCTCTTTCTTGTCACTCTCTCCCCAGACACCTGCTCCAAGGTAGTGGTAATCTCTGCTGCCATAACACGTTCCACCCATCAGTCTTAAATTCCATGCACAACATTTTTAATGGGTGCCACAGAGCATACTTCAGATTCCCTGTGCCCCAGGTTGCTCCATGGTGTCTCAACGCTCTTCAGCTGACCTGCAACTGAACTACTCTTTCCTCCCCAGGAAGGGGTTTCCACCTATATGTGCGTGTAGGTGCCCCAGGATGGTGGCAGCTCTTGGTACCTCAAGAGAGCCTGTTCTGGCTGCATCCTGGCCTGGGGAAGGAAAGTTCTGTTTTCCTGTATGCTCATTTTTCTCTTCCCTTCTTTCTTTTTCAGAACATGAGTGAAAACTTGAAGGACTGTTTGATCCAGACCCAGGCTTCCTTAGGGGACATGGTGATGATAAAAACAGAGGCCTGCTCTCCACGCCGGGACCAGGAGTATGGACAGCCTTGGTATGTAGCTGTACTTCAATCTGGTGTACTCTAGCTTCCTTCTCTCCACCTTAAAGTTGGTTTTGAGGGATATACTCAGACTTTTCAAAGTTATTAAAATCCTTCCTTGTGATGTCTGCCTTGAGGTGTGCAACAGGAGTGGTCATCTGCTCACGTCTGCTGTGTGTGCTGGTTTGCATCAGGCCTTGTGGCCCTGGCACGCATTGAAGGTGACCCTTTGTCATTGAGCAGCATGTTTCCCGGGCTGAAGCAGAGCTGCGCTGTCTTCTCTGCTGGTGGGAGTCCCCACTGTCACTCACCAGCCTGGTGTGGGACGTGCCAGGTGTGTGCTATGCCTGGAGGTGCTCTAGCTGAAGCCACTACCTGCTGTAGGCTTTAGCCTTAAAACATCTCAGGTACCAGCTTTTGGCAGGTCAGGTGGCAAGTTGAATCATTTCTCTGGTGCAGTTGTGGGGACTAAGAGAGCTGGTCAGGCCGTTGCCCCTGCTCTGTTCTGTCCAGTCCTGGCACCTTGGTAGGTTAATGTCATCTTCCTGTTGTTCCCTCCCCAGCTCTGGAAGGCCTGACCCGCAGTCCATGGAGGTGGAGCCCAAGAAACTGAAAGGGAAACGGGATTTGATCATGACCAAGAGCTTTCAGCAAGTGGATTTCTGGTGTAAGTGTCTTTTGAATGTGGGAAGAGCAACACTACCACTTCTATAGACTTCACCCTTTCCTAGTCAGTGACCTGATGGTTTGGGGTGGGAAGCAGGGAAAAAAAAAGCTGGGGACTAATTTGCGTGCTCTCCTGAAAAGACAGTCACGTTTGACAGAGAAGCTGTTGTACAAAAGCAGCCTGTCCATTGTGAAGCTCTGCAGCAATAGGGAGGGAGTCAGAAAACGTGCTGGACATGTGAAAATGCCCTTGGGAAAACCCCAAGAGTCTGCAAAACCCAAAAGCCTGAATTCAGGAACTGCAAAGGGAGCATCGCACAGCAGACAGGTCCTTCCCTGCTCCCCCCCTCATGTTCCAGGAAAGAAAACTGGTGCCATTTAAGTTGGCATACCTACAAAATACCGAATTTTGGGCCTGAGCCTCCGTCTGGCCACAGGGCAGGTGCCTGGGGATGTCTCTCTTCCAAAGCACAGAGCAGAGGCTGTATGACCAGAGTGTTTGTTTTCAGGGATGTTTGTTTTACAACAAACTGTTTTACAGTGTGTTTTACAACAAACTGGTTGGTGTACAACACGCTGTTTCCCTGTTGTGTGGGAAATCAAACTTTCCAGTATAAGGAGATTGCTGCTAACCAAGGGTGCGCAAGGAGCCCCTGAGCTCCATCTCTGCAGATGGTGGCAGGGCCTTGCTCCATGCGTGTGGCCAGCGGTGATGAGCACGTGTGGGGCACTGGGGCTCACACAAGTGCAGCCATTGATCAGGCAGGCGTTGGGTTGGGGCAGAGCCCTCGTTGAGAGATGTGTGGAAAGAAGATGGTGGGGGAAGGGGCTTAGCTGGGCTGGGGGCATGGGGACAGGGAGCTGGGGTGTGCTGACCTGGGCACTCTGTTTCCTGTGAGCTGCTTGAGCCTGTACAAGCATCACGTCTGCCCAACCTAACCCCTGCTCCCCTCGCTCCTGCAGTCTGTGAGTCCTGCCAGGAGTACTTCGTGGATGAGTGCCCGAACCACGGACCCCCAGTGTTCGTGTCGGACACGCCAGTGCCCGTTGGCATTCCTGACCGGGCAGCGCTGACCATCCCACCTGGAATGGAGGTGGTGAAAGAGCCCAACGGGGAGAACGATGTGCGCTGTATGAACGAGGTGATCCCCAAAGGTCACATCTTCGGACCATACGAGGGGCAAATCTCTAGCCAGGACAAGTCTGCAGGATTCTTTTCGTGGCTGGTGAGTGACAGGTCTCCCCATTGAAGTGACACCCCAGCCATGCAGCTCAGAGCTGAGGGATGGGTGGGCCTGTGGAGCCAGACCATGGCCTTCTTCCCCCTTCTCTGAAGATCTTCCACTGACGCACATGGGCAGTAGATGAACATGGACCTCCCATAATTATTAGCACTTTAATGGTATAGATATGTGAAAGGAGACCGGGTGCCTTGGTACCCAAGGTCAGTTCACAGCTGTAGGAAGCAAAGCTTGCTTCTCTTCTCCCCCTTGTCATGCTCTTCCAGTTCAGAGTAGCTTCCACACACATGACGAGGGCAGCAGAGGAGCTGAGGTTCATGGCAGAGAGTTTCATGTCCTGACTTCAGGCTGGAGTTGAAGCAGTGATTTGAGAGTTGCAGACCTTCTCCTCTCTGGATTGGCCGGTTGACCTCCTGCATCTGTTTTTCTGCACAGATCGTTGATAAGAACAACCGCTACAAATCCATCGATGGGACAGATGAAACCAAAGCAAACTGGATGAGGTGAGTCCAGTTCTCCTCTGATTTCCCTTCTGGGGCTCTGTCTTCCAGAGAATGGCCATCAAACACTCCTTGTTGTTTTGTGTGACAGAAAAACAAACCAAAATGCCACAATCCCTTCTGTAAATGATGCGCTTGTGCTCTTAGAGTATTTATTGCAATGAGAATCCTTTGGGATCAGACTTAATGAAAGGGACTAAAACAAGGATGTGTGTGGAGGATGGCTATTTTCTGGAATGAGGAAAAAGGATAAAGATGATCCTATTCATCCACTCTTACAAACACTGACCAGTCGCACTCCATTATTTTACTATTTTTATTTTTTATTCTAATTTTTTACTTTACTTTGGAATATTTGCAAAATGATTTGCATTACCCCCAAGGTAACATTCGATTCCATTTAGGCTTTTGGGGGGTTTTTTGGTTTGGTTTGCTTTGTTTTGTTGTTTGGGGTTTTTTTGTTGTTGTTGTCCTTTCCCATTTGACAGACTTTTGAAAGAGGCACTTTTTAATATTTTATTTCTGGGTTTCCCTTGAAACAATTTTCTGTGGTGGCTGTCACTGGGAGCGTCAGCTTTACTGTGTTAGGAGGGTCATGGGGAGAGAGTTGCTGCGCTCAGAAGGGAGGCAGAAGTGATGTGTGTGCTTGTGCTCCCTCTGCCGGCCCCAGGACTCTGAGCAGAGCCCAAATACCAGTCGGGAGTGGGGCCGTCTCTGGTTTCTTAACTGCACCAGTAAGGGGACGCATTGAACCACGCTGTGGTGCTTCAAGCCTTGGCATAGACCTGCAAAACATAGGTCACTCTTGCAGCCTCCTGAGCAGAGGCAAAGCACTCGAGTGCCTTTTGTGGTTGGTGAGTCATGGGAATGGGACTTTGCTGCACACCAAGGTCCGTCTGGCAATCAGACCAGTCCTGCTTTCAGGGGTGGATTTTGAAGGTAGTTGTTGTTAATTCACTCTGCTTTACTCTTGTTCTTAACTGGTTTGTTGGCCTGGGTGTCTAGGATTTCAGTTGTCACTCACTGAAGGAAGACAGAGTGTGAAGTACAGGCAGATGCAGGACTGACCTGGCTGGTCAAATCTGGTTGCACAACTTGTGCTCCATTTGAGTCTTCACATGGCTAGCAGCTGTTCATAAAGTTCAGCAAAGGATCTCATTCTTCTGTAAGAATTCCAGCAGTTAGAGTTGTTCGCTACAGGATGAGAGAAAATGCTGGATCTGGACTGAGGCTGGAGTTGTCTCTCCAAGCAGTGGCAGAGGTGCAGTGGATCTGTAGTGGGACATATATCTTGAAATAAAGAATGCAAAGGTCAAAAATGAGAGTGAGATTTTTCTTCTTAGATCTGTATCCTTTTGTGATCTGGGGGAAAACGCAGTCTTGGAAAGCAGAAATTCCATGATGAACTCGTCTTCCTGCTGCCATGAACATAACCTCGGTTTCTGGATTTCGGTTGGCTCTACTCATGGTCCCAGCACCAAAGAACAAACTTGTATTTGCCATGGTTAGGTCTCAAGATGAACGTGGTCTGAGCTGTTCTGTATGGCCTTGCAAGGTGAGGAGGTTACTGTGTTGTGAAATGGAGATGTTTGCAGCTCTCTTAGGGATGGGTAGATCAAAGGAGCTGTGCAGGTTACTCCAGTCTTACTGATCTTTCTGGTTTTACTCTTGAAAACTGCTTCTCATAGCAGCATTACATAGAGTCAGATGGACAGTTCAGGTGGAGATAGTGGTCCTCAAAAAGCCTCGCTTGTGTTTGTTAGCAGCTTTCCAGTAGAGGTGTGCTCAGTACCCTGTGCTGGGACCTGACCTGTAACAGAGGTTACCCACACAAACCATGCTTCCAGGACGCTGTAGACAGCGCTCTTTTTGTCTTTCAGATGGTGCTCTTTGCCATCACTCACAGATGGAGTGCTTTGCAAAGCAGATCTACTCACCCTCTGGGTAGGTGGGTATGGCATGGGGAGGGCAGCCTGGGCTGACTCCTTTCTCTTCTTGTAGGTCTGGCTATTGTTTTTGTTGTTTGACTACCACATCTGAGTCCATTTTCATGTTCCCACTGAGGACAATGTGTTTAGCGCAGCACTCGCTGGTTTAATTTCAAATGCCTGTGTACCTGGGGCAGTGGGGGACAGGGAGGATGGAGTACAGAGAGTGGCAGATGGCATGGCAATGGCGACAGCCTCTTGCCCTTCTCCGCTTCAGTCACTCAGTAGAGACCAGTTCCTGGGAGCATGTTCTCCTAAGCTGGCTGCTGGCTCAAGAATAATGCACTTTCATCTCTGTTCAGAGTAAAGCACTGTTGTTTCCAGTACTTTAAGAGGCTCGGTGGCTTTCACCTGCAGGGATGTGTGCAAACCTCCTCTGTTTTTGTTTTTCTTGGGGCTTGGGGTGACTGATTACCACAGGTCGCAGCAAACCTCAAGCAGTTATGCTTCCTCCAGTGCAAACCATAAACTGCTGCTGATTGGGGTTTTCTGGGCTTCTGAAGGTTTGTGCAGAACCAGACATTGCTCCTGGTTACTTCTGAGGAAATTATTAATCAGTTGTTGGGCACCTCTTAAAAACAAACTGAACCAAAAATGGATCTTACTGAAAAATCAAAGCAGTTCAGAAAGTCCAGTAAACGTCCCTGTGTGTATGTAATCACTTGGCTCAGCCTGAGAATGCAGGATAGGAAGTACCAGTAAACTGGTGGTGTGTAGCTGAGTTGTTGGAATACCTTGAGGGGGTGTTTCCAGGTCGGTTTGGGCACTTAGTCTGCATCCCTTCTAACATGTGAGTACCAGAGTTCTGGGTCTTTTGTCACAGTTCAGATTCATCCTTCCCCTTAGTCCATGCGAAAAGGATTGTTGAGGACTTACTTTTTTCCTTTGCCTTCCTCTCTGCCCCCTTTCCCCTCCAAGCATAGTAACAACGAGGTCATGGGGAGCAAGGCTGGTCTGTGAGCCTTCCTCTATCTCCTTAGAATGGAGATGTCTGTGGTTCAATCTTCATACAGTAAAAGCCCTTGCAAGGGAGCTCTGATCAGGTGCTCCAGTGGCCTGCTCAAAACAGGACCAACTTAGATCAGTCAATCTTCTAAGTATTGAGCTGTTGTTTCGAATCTACAGAACTTTTTAAAAATAAAAATTTTTAAAAAGTCAGGGTGACTGCACCTGCCTGTTCAGGGGGAGCAAAAGCCACCAGCCTATGTACAAGTCATTTTGTTGATCTTCATAAACTGGTCTCTGTTACCTTGCAGCAAGTGGAGCAGATGTTCTGACCCCTTACTGAAATTCATGCAGAAGCAAAGGGGTGCTAAAGTACTGTGGGGCTGTGACTCCGACTCCTGTAAAAAAACCTCAAACAACTACTTCAGAGCCCTGGAGAAGCTACATGCTTCTTTCTTAGAGGCCAGTAAAAGTCGAGTTGGTTGCTGTCTTTGTGGGTTGATCATTCAGCACCCACCATTGACATGGTGTATTGTCACCTGTGGTTTTACAGCAGTAGCTGCTTTCCTGTCCTGCACTCTGACTGACCTGGGCTGAGGTGTGAATTCACAGACTTGCAGCTACAGCTCCTCTGAACCTTGCTTACAGCTGCACAGCATCTCCAGAGAGGTACTTCCAAATAGCAGTGGCTGCTCCCAGGGACATCCTGTGTGCTAGAGGAGATGTGTGAGGGGAAAACCATCTCTTGGGCAGTAATGCTCTGCGTTTTTAGAAGGAGGAGGTTAATGTGCCTGCTGGGAGCCCAGCATTAATTGGATTTGTGATTAAAACTGGCCAGATCTCATGATTCTTTGCCTAGCGAGTCTGCTGTTGGAATACTTCCGTTATCTTACTGTTACTCCTCGTCACCAGAGCAGCTCCCTGTGGAGGTTTGTTTCCACCACACGGAGGCACTGGTGATACTGTGCAGCTGTGGGTACCTGCAGAGATGTACATGAAACCCAGGTTTGCTGAACGTGCCAAAAATCAAACTGTAAATATTCCCTTGCTCGGTGTTCCACGTAGCCTTTTCCCTCCTAGTGCCCAGCTGGGATAGCTCCTTTTTCCTTTAAGCTTGGTTTCATTGAGATTTTTTTTCCCTTGAGGTCAGCGTAGCAAGTGCTTTGCTGGCTTTCTTTCATTTCATTACCATCTTCTCTACATGCTCCTTCCACTCCTCCATCATCAAAGCTCCACCAAAACAGTATCTCAAGGTTGTCCCAGTGAAATGCATCTGTGCACTTAGATCTCAGCTCTCCCTGTACATGGGCTGGATTTGAGCAGCATTTCCTTCTGGGTTTACAGCTTTAACCAAGGATAGCAGTCTCTGACATTTACCCTGATGGAGGGCAGCAGTGTCACTGAGATTCAGTACACAGCAGTGCCACAGCACTAGGGAGAAAACAGAAGGACATCTGAGAAGGGTCACTCCACATTTCCATAGGCTTTTTTTTAGCCTGCAGCCCACCAGCACCTTTCACACAAGTGCATACCAAACCACCTCTCTTCTGCTGCACTCTCTGGAAGGCATTCATCTCTGAGGAGGTGCCAGCAGGGTCATCACAAATGTGGGGCATGTGGCAAAAATGCTGAGACCTTTGCTTATACCAACTTCTCAGAAAGTGGTTTTGAGGTGGCTAAAGTCTGCCTGTGAAAGATGGGGCATTCAGTCAGTGTTTCAGGATTAAATGTAATTTTTATTCTTTTTTTAAAGAGGAGGGTCTGAGCCATCCCAGACAAAGTTTATTTCCCTAACATTGCAAAGATAACAACAGGTCCCAGATGAAATGAAACCAAAAATATGGTTACTAGGAGACAGAATCTTTGTTTCATTTCATTTGGTACCATAAGCAGAAAGAAAACTAACATGTAAGGAAGTCAGGAGATTTTTCCCTCCCATGGTTGTCACTTCCAAATTAACAGCTGTTAGATGTCCTAACCCCAAAGATGTCTTATTTCTTGTGTTAAATCTTAATGTCCCTTTTAAACATTAATTTTCTAGGCTCATGGTGACAGCTTTTGGGGACAAGTTACATGACTCTCAAGTCTTCTACCTGAGATTAGTGTTGTGTTATCCACCATAACTTCGTGGGGATAGAGATTTCTGTCTGAGAACTTCCTTTTGAAATAACCTTTTAGAATAACCATTTTGGCATTTTACTTCACTCTGCTACAAGTCATATCAAGGCGGCCTACACTAAGGTTTCCCAGCAGCTCTGCTCCTCTGTGGCCTCCAGTCTCCTGTGCTGTTCTGTGTGCTCAGACACGGGTGTCCTTTGTTGCCCAGGCTGCGGGTTATTCCCCTGTCTGCAGCCCTACCTTATTTATGTGCAAATCGGTGTGTTCACACAGTCTGTGTTCTCCTTCCCTATTGAATAGATTGGCCACCTCCTGGGGTTTTTCCCTCAAAAAAAAAACGTAGTTAGGACTAATATTTTATTTATTTTTAAAATTTCCTTTGACTGTGACTGGAAAAATTACCACCGGTCCCTGCTTTGGACAAAACTGCTTGTTCTCATGGTGGCTGCCTCCTCTTCTCGACTGGCTGAGGCTTCGAGTTGTTGGTTTGAAGCACCAGAAACTGGGTGCAGGCTCTTGTCAGCAGCAGTGACAGGAAAAACAAGTGGGTGGCCTCATTCCTTTTGAGAACAATGGGAAACTGCAACCAGTTCTGGGTGAAACAAGGGCTTGCTGGGAAGCAGGCGAGTGCTGGGCGTGCAGAACCCCGGGTGTTGAAGAAAAGGCTTTCCCTTAGGGTACATGACTTGCAGAAATTGCCCGTGAGTCTAGCCAAAATCTCCCACCCCTGAAAAAAAATCCAATTTGATGCAACCTCTGCGTGACATCCTGCAAGTTCTAACAGAAGGGGTGGTGTAAAAGCATCCATTGCACGGTGTGCCAGGCAGAACAGTAAGATACGATTCAGGCCACTAAATTTCCTCAAGGACCCATTTTTGAGCAATGTCACTTTAGAAGCTAATTCCTCAACATGACTGCGAGTTCTCACACTTTTTTTCCATGCCCAAACCACAGCAAGTGACGTGAGGCTCTGCGGAAACTCTTGTAAGGAAGTCATGGCATCGGGCGAAGCGTAACATTTCATTTTAACTGTAAAGCTGAGGAGGCTCCTTTATGCTAGTGTCACTTGGTGTTTTTTTCCTTAAGCTTGAAAATTCCTTCTTAAAACTAAACCAGCTGCCTTTTCCTGGTGCGATTGAGGAAAACAGAGAGGTTGTTGTGGGTGGGGGGAGCTGGATCCCACTGAACTCCTCTGCCCCGGTGCTGCGTTGGCCAAGTGGTTGGAGGCAGGGGATGCTTTGTGCTGATTTCCTTTTACCCAATTGTCCTTTGTGGGATGTTCAACCCAAGGAACATGGCTGAACGAAAGAGGAAGCCCAAGTTTTCCAAGGAAGAACTGGACATTCTGGTCACTGAGGTGACCCGAAACGAAGCCATGCTGTTTGGGAGGGAGACAGTGCGTCTATCCCATGCTGACAGGGAAAAGATCTGGGAAGGCATAGCCAGGCAGATCACATCAGTCAGCCAGGTCCCCAGGTCTGTAAAAGACATTAAACACAGATGGGACGACATGAAGAGAAGGACCAAGGACAAACTGGCATTCATGCAGAGGTCCCTCTCCAGCCCTGGCAGCACGGGGCGGCCCTCGGCCATCGTCCTGACCGCCCACGAGAGAGCCATCGAGTCGACGCTGCATTCGTCACGCCAGATGCACGGCTTCCGGAGAGCGGATCTGGACGTGGTTGACAGCCCATCAACAAGTTGTAAGTATCATTGCCTTAACACCTCTCTGTCTTATGCTTGCCTATCTCAGTTTGACGCCAGAAGAGCGTTGTGTGTTTTGTGAGATGCTGGGTTGCCTATTGAGCCAGGTCCTACTGCCATGTTTGGTTACAAGACAGCCTGCTCTGGTGATCTTGGGGTGTTGAGGTGGATTGAGGGAAAGCTGTTTCCAAGTTAAGATCATCTTCTTTATCTGTTTATCTAGGCCTTTTCCATACTGTCTTCTAAGGGCAGACGTTGTTCAGATTCCACTTTCTTAGTGTGAACAAGTGAGGGAACATCTGTAGTTGAAGTGCAACTACCTCCAGTCTGTGAAAAAGGATTTTGAAAGGATTAGGAGTTCATTCTCTTGCATGCACCCCAATAAACCAACAATGCTGTCAAGCTGAGAATCATGTGCCAGTCACTAACAGATCACTGCATGGTAGCCATCTTCCACCAGGGCTTCTGGGGGGAGTGGGGGTCAGTGGTCACTGGTGGTTATGCTCTGAGGCCAGGCCACATATGATTTCTTGCTGGTGGTCTGAAGGCTCAGCACAAGTGCTGCAAAAAAGGTAGATGGTAATGACTCCCTTCTTCACTGTTTTTGAAGAAACTACTGGCCTTGCTTTCTAAGTTAATCTGCTTACAGCACAGTTCTCAGACACCTTCCAGTGTGAACCACAAGCTGCTTTTTGCAGGTTCTTTACCCACTCGTGTACCTACAGTTTTCTTGTGTGGAGGTGCAGCTTCTTGGTCTGTGAGCTTTTAGGGCTGCAGTGGAGAGAAAGAGGGAATAACTTCTTGGTTAGTGAGCCAACTAACACTTCGTGGGTGGCACTGTCCTGCTGTGTTAGGTCTCATCTGATATCTGAAGTAATGTTGTTAGTGTGAAAGCAAGGACAAAAACCTTCAGGAGCTGACAAAGTGGGACTTTGTCATTCTTTGCCTCTATGTCAGAAGCCAGTCACGCTGTTTCCAAGGTGGAATGGATACAGTTCATGCCAGGAAATAGCGATAGGTGTAACAACTGTAGTCTCATCTCTTCTTCCTCTCAATGTGCCTGTACCTGTGAACTGGCACATGGCTAGATATTTACCAGGCTAATGAGAACTTTCCCTTGGTGTTTGTCTTTTGGTTTTGCATTGAGTACACTTGCTTGATGAAGACAGGGTCCTGTTGCTGCTACACCTGATGGCCTGCTTACCTTAGTGATACCAAGACACCGCAGTGGCTGGTACAGACCTGGTGAGCAGCACGTATTACAGCTGTGCTTCTCGCAGTGCAGAGGGTGTAAGAAATGACACAGGAGCAGGGCTTTGGCACGAGGAACCAAATGTGTCAGGGTGTTTTCAGTCTTCAGAGCCTTTGTCCCTCCAAAAGGTTGGAGTGTTAGAGCTACTAACAGTTTTGGGGAAGGATAGTCATTGCTATGGTCTGAAATGGGTTTATATTCTAGTAACAAACAATGCAGTGTATAGGATACCATGACAGCTTGCATTCTTCCGTGGTTCACTGGGTTTGCCCACTCTTCAGGCCTCTTATGGCTAAGCTTGTCACCCAGATGCTAACCTTGCAGCATGTGCATGTTGAGTGATACATCAGGAGCTACAGGCTTGTCTCAACTGGCAGACTGGGGGGAGGAAAAAGCCTTTTTTCCCATATGCTTTGAGATACCATGAAGCAGAAGTCAGAGTTGTGAGGGATTTCACATTAATAATTCATTCTTCCTCTTTTGTTTAAGCTGATGAAGAGATGCCAGGTACTTCTCAGGGGCACCGCTTCGCATCGCTGCAGAGGGCAGGAGTCAAACAGCTTTCTGGGCCCTCCTTCCTCCGCACATCTTCCTCGTCAGAGCACTCAGAAGCTACCAGCCAACGGCCGGAACTGCACCGTCCATCTCCGCGTGCCACCTCGTCCTCCAGACCCCCACGCCCCCGCACAAGGAGCCCTCCCCTCTCCAGCTTCGATCGACAGCTTCTCCATTCCCACGCACAGCAGACAGACCTGTTCAGGCAGTTCTGCCAGGAGCTGGTGGCTATCCACAGGGACATGGCAGACAGCATGCATGTCATCAGTCAGAGGATGGCAGACCTCACCAGCCAAGTTGGCCAGATGTGCCAGACCCTCTCGGAAATCCGTGACGGGGTCCAGGCTTTCCATAGGAGGCAGGATCCTAGTGCCACGCAGGGGTCTCTTCTTCAAGAACCTTGCTCAAAACAGCCCCCTGAGCCCAGTGCAGAAAACCAAAACCTCCCAAAACAGACTACTCCTGGGCGGACTACCAGGTCACGAAAGAGAAAACACCATTTTTAGTCTGCTCCCTGTCAAGTAAAGAAGGGTGCCCCTTCCTGAGCTGTCGCATGCTCATGTGGCCTCTCCATGTGTAACAATACTCCATGGGGGAGGCCAAGAGCCACCCCAACCCGTCCATCCTGCTGCTAGCTGGCAGAGCAGTGTGAGTTATGGCAGCTGAGTAGTAGGGCTGGCAGTGAGGAATTGCAAATCTCACAAAGCGTGGGACGTAGGACATCTTTCTGTTCATAGAGATTAGGAGTTTTCACTGGCTTCCCCATACTCTGAACGCTCTATAAGCTAAGAGATGTGATAGGAATCATTATCTTGATCTCTTCTCATGCCTGTGAAGCGGTGTGTGTCTGAGACAGAGTACTGCAGACCTCCCTTTGCCACCAGCCCACAAACATGCCCTGCTACAGCCTCCCCATCGTCTTTCTGCAAAATACTAAATGCACTGCGCAAAGCTATATCCTTACAGCTCTGAGGGCTCTTACTGCTTGTTAGTTTTATCTCACATTCAGCAATAACAGGCACTCCAGGGCGTGCTGTGACTTAGGCTCATGCGGGAAGGGAGGAAGGCGTGATGCTGAGACCAGGTCTGAGTGCGCTCAGAAGCTCTGCTGTGGCACGTGACTGCACCCTGCAGCACCACGTGCTCTTGCATCCCAGAGTTCATCCTGTGTCTGCTCCAGTCTGACACCCCTGCCTACCCTTCACAACCCCAGTTCAAGTACAGCTACTCCATAATACGACAACATTTAAAGAGAATGGTGTCATTTTATTGCGTGGTAAAGCCTTCGGTTTCGAACCACCTCATCCTCCTCAAAATGTGAGAGACTGCCCATAAACAAGGAAAGATGTAGGGCGTGTTTCTGACCTCGGGAACAGTTTGGGTTTGTATCCCTGTAATTTTGTTGACTTCAGTGCAGAGACTTCACGCTTCCTTCGTGTTGTTTAGTGTGGGGTCTGTACTGTTGTTCTCCTGTCGTGAACAGTTCACAATCTAAATTCACAGCTACGTAGGTTAAAATCTTAGATACATTGGTTTTGTGCTGCTTTCTTTCCCCACACAGATGCAAGAAAGCTGTGTTACAACATTTGAATTGCTGCAGTGCTTTGTGTGGTGCCCATGTGCAACCCTGACTCTGAAACTAGGCTTTAATGATGTCACCTCAGGTGGTGACAACATATGTGGCAGCTTTTTTACAACATGTCTCTCTTTTCCTTGACTTGCACATCTGCACCTAACACGTTGCCCTCATCCCTGGAAAAGTCCGGGCCACTGTTGTGGTTTGATCCAGCCACGATGTTGCCTGCACAGTGTTACTGCTTTCTGTGCTCCTGTTTTATGTGGAGGTGGGTTGCAGGAAACTATTCAAGTTACTGTGAGTGTGCACCATTGTGCCATGTCTGGGCTACAGGCTTGGCTGAGACATTGTGTAAACTCCAACAGGAACTGAACCTGGGCAACACAGGATGGCTTGAGCTGTGTGAACTTGAAGGATCTTCTTTAACCCGTCTGGCCTGTCCTTTGAAAGAATAGTGCACTAGCCTCTCTTCTGGAGAGTTCACCATGTGTCTGCTGTGTCAGGCATCCCTGACGCGCTTTTCCTTTCTTCTTTTTAATTGTCCTGTAATTCTAGTTCAAGAAATTTATTTTTAGTGGTGCGGTAAAAGGCCCTTGCCGAAGGAAGTAGATGTTTGATGAAGAGAAAAACCTCCCTTCTGAGGAACAACCTGCGCTGGTTTCACGTGGGGGACATTCCTCATAGTGCTGGTGCTGGACCCAGGCAGCAATTGCTCACCTTCCTCCAGGGATGTTGTTTTACTTCTGTTGTAACATTTGTCTTCTGAAAAAAGTCACGGTCTTTATTCAGTTGAAGGGAAGATTGGGAAATCTGATGGAAATGGACCTAATTTATGAATTGCAGAGAAGTGAAAAGAACAGTGATGGGTTTTAAAGGCTTTCTCAGTCAATACAGTGCTGCTGCTATATATATATTAGAAGTAGTATTTTATATTTTTATAATATTTGGTCCCTGATGATGTTCTCCTATGGATCTTCTAATAGGATTTGCTCCTCCATTGTTGTCTGGGTGGATCCCTTCTGGGAACACTCAGGTCTGCAGAGGAGGAGACTCCCACCCCACAGGTTCTGGGCACTGGAGGGGGTTGGCGTCGTTGCTGCCATCAGTCTGCTCACACAGACATGTTTAGAGAGAGGTCCCTGGCACAGGGTGTGCAGCCTTGCATACAAACCCCCAAAGGCTGGGCTCTGCTTAGAAGAACAGACCTTGTACTATAAACTGCCTGATGTCTCCCCCAGTTTCCTCTGTGGACTGTTACAGATTGGCCCAGATCTGGGGATGTATCTCCTGCCCTGTGTAGACCCCTCGGTGGAGTGGCTTTTCTGTACTGGCTCGCAAAGGACCCTCCTGCACCCATCATGTTAACTGGCTGTTGAAGTAAGTGCCTGTGTCAAAGCCAACTGCTGTGCTCAACCCCACTCTCTCCATGTCTTGTACATGCTGAAAAAATTCCATCTATTAAAAGTATTTTTGTTAAGAAGAAAGTAATAAATATATAACACTTTTAACACAGCTGCTGTCGAGTCGTTTGTTTCTCTTGTATAATTTTTACCCGAACTCGTAACCAGCCTGTCAGGGGCGATGGGTCTCTGGGGAGCTCTCGGTGTCAGACAGCTCGGCAGGGTTTGCAGGCACAGCTCCTCATGGCCCCTGCCTGGGCTGGGGGCACCTCTCTTGCATGGAATCTCCTGCCCTGGCTTCGTGCCCAATGGTCTTTTGGGAAAAGCCTTTTACCTGCGGTGCTCTGCCCTGGCAGGGTGTCACACCTGTCTGTTCAGGGCTTTCTTCATTACTCCTGGTGAAATCAACAGTGCTGGTGGCTGCCGGACGCTGGCTTGGAGGGCTTTAGAGGCAGGAGAAGAGCAAACAGGAAAAGCATATTCATGCCTATTAAAATACCCCAAAATAAAAGTGAGCCCTCATGGGAATAGTTCAGGAGTTTAGGTGTTTAGGAAAATTACCTAAATCTGGCTGTTAGATGGAGTTTGCTGGATGTTGTAGTTGCTCAAACAGAATCCACTGCACAGCAGTTATTAGAGACTTGCTAAAGCCTTAGGCTACAAGCAGTGAAGTTATGCTGAATTTAGGCTTAGTTCTACAACTGGAGGCCCCAGGACCAGTGCATTCTGTGAGAAGTAAGGTAACCACGTCTGTCAGCAGAAGCTGCATCCTGTGAAAAATGAGGTAGCCACGTTTGTCAGCAGATGCTGCATCCTTGAGAAAAGAAAAGGAACAGCCTGCCTGGAGACAGGGAAAGGGTACAGTGAAGAACAAGAAGACTCTAGACCCAAATATTACTGCTGGACCAAACCATCACTTGAGGGGAGGGGAAGTGAGATAATCAGGGTGTAATTGCCCAGGGGTTTCTTTGATTAGGGTCATTATCTGGAGGTACCAGCGTGAGCTGTTTTTCCACTCTACCAGCTGAATAGGTTATTTTTTGAGACATAATGCCTGAGATTCTGATATGGGAAACTGAGGGTGAAGAAACTTCTTTAACACCTGCTGCTGTCCCGTGAATTTCTCTGTGCTGCTGGCTGTGGGGGTGAGAGGCCTATGTGCTCTGTGTTGCATTAGGGAGCTGTGAGCGACATGAGGGTGATGAACCTTTGCAGAGAACCAGGCTCCTTGGCAGGGGCCGCGTGATCTTGTCATTGCTTTGGGAGATGGTTGGGCAGTGGGGTGCAGAGCCACTGCAGAACGACTCCGTAGCTCACACTGGGAAGCATCCCAGCATTTCACTTGGATGGGGAGAGTGTCCTCTGGGATATCCTGTGCTGTAGGGCATCAGACTGACCGCAGCACATGGATGTATCTCATGGGCTGCGTCTCTCCTGCCCCTCTGAACACCTGATGTAGTGTCGGTGGTGTGGTCTCTGATACCCAGAAGGGACAGCAGGGCTGTAGTAGCTGTGTGCTGTTGCAGGACCTCCTCCCCACTGCGCTGGCCCAGGCATCCCTTCCATCTCAAATACACAA
The DNA here is from genome assembly GCA_033439905.1 of Ceryle rudis. Taxonomy (NCBI): domain Eukaryota; kingdom Metazoa; phylum Chordata; class Aves; order Coraciiformes; family Cerylidae; genus Ceryle; species Ceryle rudis. The sequence continues at coordinate 31,946 of JAAGNO010007110.1, forward strand.
ACCAATCATTTAAAAGTTCCTTTGGTTTGTGATCAAAAGTAAAATAAGGGTTACCAAAAGCCAACGTTCAGCTCATTTTGGCAGTGCCAGAGACTGCTGTTTAAAATAATGACTGAAGATGGTGGAGCATCCTGGGGAGCACACTTCAGGAAAACACAGCTGACGACAGGCACATGCACAGTTGCTTAATGTTAAAACCAGAACTGCGGGAGCCTTGGGCGGTCAGAGGCACCGCAGACTTGTTTTCTGTGCTTTGCAGGAAGCGTCACTGGGTTTGTGTCCTTAGGCGCACGGGTTGCTGTGATCCCGTGCAGGTGAGCTCATGCCTTTATCTGTGTAAGCACACAGCCGGAGAAGGGAACAGCATTGGAGTGAAAATGGACAGGTTTCTGAAGCCGAAGAAATACCTGTGAGCTGTAGGGGAACGTTTGGGCAAGGACCAGTAGTGGCAGATGTCAGAGGAGCCAGATCTTCATCATTAATCTTACTGCAGCAGGGAGTGCTGAGCAATAGAGGCAAAGGGTGAGAGAGAAGAAAAAGCTTTTAGCCGTGAACCATTCCCATCTGCTTTGGGGTCTGCTTGTACTGTGACCCAGCCTGCAGGTCCTGGATGGGTGTTAGCAGTTCGTGCTGGGTGGCAGGTATTCCCAAGCCTTTTTCATGTCCTCTAGGCAAGAGCATGAGGCACGTGAGAGCAAGTAATGTAATCCTAGCTGTAGATCTCTGTCCTACTGAGCTGCACAGAGGGCCAGTTGCTTGAAGTGGGAATTAATGCATTTCTGACAAGCTGGAATTCAACTGGTTTGAGTCAGGAAAATTAAATCCAGGAGATTCCCCACAACATGGCACTGGGATTTCCTGAGACTTGCAAGGGGTGTTTGTACTTTTCTGTCACACCCTGCTGAATGCCCATGTGTTAAAACTTACAGTACTGGCAAGTCTCTGGTTTCCTTTTGGACAACCAGCAAATATCCCCTGCATGTGGTTCTGCCCTGAGTATCTCAATTCTGCTTGTCCCAGAGGAGAGAAGCAAGGAAATCTGATATCTACTAAAAAGGGAGATGGCATTTTGGGGAAAGAGACAGGCAGAGGGACCCTGCCGTGTTCCAGATGTTCCTGAGAACAAGGGAGGAGACCCTAGTATGTCAAGTGATGGAGGGGCATCCAGAAGTCTTTCTTTCCATCACTAGGCAAAGGTAGTTCTTCCCATGAGAGTCTACATCACCCTTACTGGCAGAGTTACTCCTTCAGGTTGGATGTACGTTGTTGTCATCCCTCCCTCAGCAGAAGTGGACCCACTGGCTTACTGTTCCCTGGGTGTCCATGCTCGTTGTCCTGTATCTCTGGCAATTCGCACACCATGACTTATAACTCCATGCTTTCCGGTCTGGCTGTGTCTATGGCACTCTCTGAAGGTTGTTCTGGCTTCATTGTGGTCGTCACTCTGGTGCATGGAGTCAGGGGCGGGGGAGGCGTACAGGAGAGAAGTTCGTGCTTCATGCCTGCCTTGTCACCTTGCCCTCAGGTACGTGATCATCTCCCGGGAGGAGAGGGAGCAGAACCTGATGGCCTTCCAGCACAGTGAGAGGATTTACTTCCGTGCCTGCCGTGACATCCACCCGGGGGAGAAGCTGCGGGTCTGGTACAGTGAGGACTACATGAAGCGCTTGCACAGTATGTCCCAGGAGACCATCAACAGAAACCTCACAAGCGGTGAGTCACCTCCCTTTCCACCTTCTCCCCCCATCCCCTTGGGCTGCCACACTTGCCAGACCAAGTGTGCTGGGTGAAGTAGGTGATGCAGAGGCTGTGTGAGGGGAGCTGCATTTCCAGAAGCAGAGGACCTCTGGGTGGGAGCTCTGCCTGGCACAGACGGATGGGGGCACAGATGGATGGGTGGACAGGAAGAATAATGTGACTGGTGTCATGGAGATCATAAAAGAAAGATCTGTGCTGTGCCGTGTCGTGTCATGTGTCATGTTGTCTCGTGTCGTCTCGTGTGTGTGCTGCAGGGGCCTGCTGCCAAGCTCAGGGGTCATAGAGCTTCTCTCTCACACAAGGCTTTCTGTCCAAGCTGGTGGTCCCACAGACAGGCAGTAGGTTTTTCTTCTAAACACGCCACTGCCTCCGGCTCCTGTGAACAGACTGTTTGAGGGAGCTCCGGATGGTTTTGTGTGCATACGAAAGAGACCTCCTCAGTGTGTTTGTATGTCCATTTTCCTCGCTTAATTTATCTCCTCTTTCTTCAGAAAGGTAATGTGGGATCATCACGACATCAGCTAGAGACTCCTTAGTCTCGCAACCTTAGAGCGTGTGTCCAACGTACAGGAGGCTATGTACTTGTCAAACTGATTCTTCCCTGGATAACAATTCATATTTTATCTTAAGAGTAGCTGTGCTGGGACAAACCCAGTGGTCCTTTACGTCAGGGTGACGTCAGCAGTGCAGGAAGCTTTAGAGGAAGGCAAAAATCCTGAATGCAGCGGTTCCTCTGTACAGTGTTGAGACCTGGAGTTAATTAAGTGCGTTTCTTTCCAGGCCGACCCACAGAATGGCAGGGCCTCAGAGGGGCAGCCACACTAAATATATCTTCCTTATTAAGGTGCCCATGTGTATTATTACACAGCTGCTGTTGCTGCCTTGACTTGGTAAAAGGTGTCTCCTCTTGTGGTGGACAAGATGTCCTGAAAAAGACGGTTATCCCCCATCACTTTGGAGTTACTGTGCACTTGCAGTGTTACATCTTGATGGCTGTACTTGGGCGATTCCTGCTTCTGAATTAACAGGGATACAAATGTGGCTTTTCTTCTGGTAATGAACATCAGTGAGTGACTAGGTACAGGCTGCGGTGGTTTGACCAAATCCTCAGTTGTGCAGTTGGTTTAGTGCTTTCTGAAAGTAAGGCAAGAGAAGGAGATGCTCTGGAGGGGCACCAAGACCACAAGCAGTCACGCTACCATAGAGACATGCCTTTAATCGTGGTTGGTCGTGGTTTGCTTGAGTGGAATGGTTACTCCCAGCCTGCTCAGTGCTGCAAGAGCAGGGGAGATCTGCCTCCAGGCTTCTCAGGACCCACCACAGCCTACCATATGCTCAGGTAGAAACACACATGGCTGCAGAAGCCATCCTAGAAGCTGCTGACATCTCAGCGATCTCATCCTGTGGCAGGCTGGGCTCGGCCTGTGTTGGCAAAAGCAGCGCAGAGGCATTGTTAAAATGGGGCATCACTTGGGCTGTTGCTAGACTTGGGAGAGACGTCACAGCCTCAACTGGGAGGGCACAGGGAGGTGCTCGGGGAGCAGCACCAAAACCCCTTGAGTCGCTTTCTGTTTAAAAGGTTCTGAATCCCCTGCAGATGAGCCTGTCGAGCAAAGTGGCACTCACAGAGAAATAGCAGATGAAATAATCCCTGGGTTCTCTTTCTGTCGGTAGTTTCTGACCCGCCTTATCAACAGAGTTGAGACCAATAATACAAGGGATTGCCTTGTGACTTCTAGCTTTCCATAGAGCCACACTGCTCTAGGTGGTTGGGGAAAAGATCACCGAGAGCAAAGAAGAATCTATTCTTTAAATTCCTGCCTCTGCCCCCCTAGGGCAGAGACTCCAAGCTTTGCCCATAGGCACTTCTCTCGTCAATGTGTTGAAAATGAGATCGGTCGTTACGGATTCGCTCAAGAAGCAGCTGGGTTTGCCCAGCCAGCATCCAAACCCGGTGCAAAATCCCCGCCATTCGGGCCAGCCCTTCTTACGGTGCCTTACTCTGTATCGAGTCTTGCGTCTTCTGTGCATTCTTATCATTGCTCTCCTTAGAGAGGGAATGGTAGCTTTTGCTCTGTAACTCTTGTGAAAGCATGAATGCACTTTAAAAGCAAACAAAACCCAAAATCAGCATAAAGCAGCGTCTTGTTTGGGAAGCCATCAATGCTTGAAGTTATTTCCAAGATAGAAGAATGATGGAAATTGAGCCAAACCTATCGTCTTTTGCATTTCCAGGTAAGGAAATCTGGCTATTCCCTTTATTTTAAGCAATTAATAATTTGTAAGAGGTTGCTTTTATTGTTTTGTTTGGGGTTTTTTTTTAAATCACTGAATGGCCATGTTCTTAGACTCCACTTGGACATGTTAGATGTCCCATCCTTGGAGGGTGTTCACCCGGTGTAGCTCAGTTGACAATGAGTACCTTGGGGTTTAAGAGTGCAAGTTATTTTTACTCCTTTACCTTTGCATTTCTGGAGCAGCCTCCGAACTGAATGAGAGCAAAGGGGCTTGCAGACTTTGTGCGACACAGGGTTTTGTCATGAAACGGTCCGAATCTCTCACTGCACTGCTCTACACTTTGATACCTTTTACCAAGTCAAAACAGGCACAGGTCTTCCTTCCAGCCAGCCGAAAACGGCGCTTGGGCTCTGGGCGTCAGGTTCCACTGCGATCAGTCCTTCACCTCGTAGGTTCCTTCTAGCACAGGTTGGTTACACCTTGAGGTTAAACAAGCTGCCTGTAGTTTCTCTTCTCTTTAAAGCGTGTGGGTCCTACTCGGCTGTGGCTGCCCGGGACTGTCTTTGTTTTGCCAGACATGCCCATTAGCAGGGCTCCTTCTCTCGCGAGCCTCCGTTACCACTGAGTTGTGTCAGCTCCCTGGTTTGTAACGCAACGTGCAGACCCGCAGGGATTCAAACTGATTCAAACTGCCTTTTTGTTCTTTTTGGTTTTTTGGTTTTTTTTTTTTGGTGAGTTTTGAGTTTTTAGATTGAGGGATGTTGCTCGGTTCCCCTTGATAATCCCCACCCCTCCTTTGCCTTTCCAGGAGACAAGAAGTGGCAGAGGGAGAAGCCAGAAAAGAATGTGGAGAATCAAGAGGACACGAGGGGGCTGCTCCAGCTCAGCACCTTAAAGCAAGGGAAGAGCCCCTATAAGCGCAGCTGTGACGAGGGGGAATCCCACCCCCAAACAAAGAAAAAAAAGATTGACCTCATCTTCAAAGATGTCCTAGAGGCTTCCTTGGAGTCTGCGAAATTTGAAGATAACCAGTTAGCAACGAGTACACCACTTTCCATCAGAAAAGCATCTAAATACCAGGCTGAAGACATCTTTGAGAGGTGCGGCAGTGCCATGCAGCATGGCTCCCTGAACCTCAGCAGAAACCGGAGCGAGGGGGAATGGAAGGTCCCCCACAGTTCCCCTTTCAGCTCGGTCAAAGAGATGGGCATCCTTGAAGATGAGGAAGAAGAGCCCTTGTCACTCACCGCAGACAGCCCAACCGAGCTGTCACTGGCCTCTGCACAAGGCAACTCCCATGAAATCCCCACCACCTCCTTCTGCCCCAACTGCATCCGGCTGAAGAAGAAGATCCGGGAGCTGCAGGCCGAGTTAGACATGCTGAGATCCGGGAAGTTGCCTGAGCCACCCGTGCTACCGCCCCAGGTACCCGAGCTCCAAGAGTTCTCGGACCCCACAGGTAAGCCTTGCCAAGTAACAGCCTTCTCCAAACCCTGCCTAAGGAGAGTAGTGAGGTGCCTGTGTGCTGTGTACCCATCTAAAGGGTTTTGCTCTGAGTGTTCAGGTGGACACGTGGCTCCGTGGAAGGTTTTCATTGTCAGGTTTTGTGACCGGGTGGGCCAGGAGCTGATGCAGCTGCGGGCGCAGTGGAAAAAACTGTCTGGGGAAGACTCTGTATGACAACTCGCTCTCTTTGTTGCCGTTGTAATCAATAATGCACTGCCAATAAAAAAGACGTTCCATTGCAGACAGTTTGTTTGCTGTATTTTTGATGCATTCTCTTTCAGCGGAAGCCCCTCCGCAGTGCCTCACATGCTACCAAGAAAGTCTGAATGACTCTGTGGTAACACTGAAATGTGCGCTCTTTATGTATGAAATGATGTCCCGCTGTGTCTCATGTTGGAAAGCCCTCTCTGTTTCCTCCGCTGCCTTAACACAACCATGTGTCCTTTTCTGAAGAGATGTTTCATTTCCTCCAGGAACGTGCTGTCGAGCAGCCAGGAGCCTTCACCAAAGGGAATGTTTGGGTCACACCGTGTGTTGTGCAAGTAGCCAGGATGTAGCGTCCTTTCTTGCTGTCCATTGTGACACATTGGAAGCAAAGCTCAAATGCAGAAACGTTGATTTGTTTTCCACTCAAAGCCATCATTCAAATTCTACCCACGGTGCATTGTGGGCAGGAGAGGGCAGATTGTGGCCAGCTCATCAGGCAGTGCTCTACTGTCACCAGTAGGGTGTTTCTGTAGCTCAGCAACTTTGCAAATACCATATTTTTTTTCCTTTTTGTTTTGTTTTGTTTTTTTTTAACAGCTTCAGAAAGCATCATCTCTGTTCCCACCATCATGGAGGATGACGACCAAGAGGTGGATTCTGCTGATGAATCGGTTTCCAATGACATGATCGCTGCTACAGACGAGCCTTCCAAGATGTCTTCTGCAACGGGCCGGAGGATAAGGCGGTTCAAGCAAGAGTGGCTTAAAAAGTTTTGGTTTCTGCGGTACTCCCCGACGTTGAATGAAATGTGGTGCCACGTCTGTAGGCAGTACACAGTGCAATCCTCTCGGACTTCAGCCTTCATCATTGGTTCAAAGCAATTCAAGATACACACGATAAAGCTTCACAGCCAGAGCAACCTCCACAAGAAGTGCCTGCAGCTTTACAAGCTCAGGATGCACCCGGAGAAGACAGAGGAGATGTGCCGGAACATGACCCTGCTCTTCAATACAGCCTATCACTTGGCCCTGGAGGGCAGACCTTACTACGACTTCCGGCCCCTGGCAGAACTACTGAGAAAGTGCGAGCTGAAGGTGGTGGATCAATACATGAACGAGGGAGACTGCCAGATCCTAATCCACCATATCGCCCGGGCTCTTCGAGAGGACCTGGTTGAACGCATCCGACAGTCTCCCTTCCTCAGCATCATTCTGGATGGGCAGAGCGACGACGTGCTTGCAGACACGGTTGCGGTTTACGTGCAGTACACGAGCAGCGACGGGCCCCCAGCAACCGAATTCCTGTCTCTCCAGGAACTGGGCTTTTCTACGACGGACAGTTACCTCCAAGCATTAGACAGAGCTTTTTCCAGCCTGGGAATACGACTGCAGGATGAGAAGCCAACTATTGGCCTGGGAGTCGATGGTGCGAACATTACCGCCAGCCTGAGAGCCAACTTGTTTATGACAATCAGAAAGACCTTGCCCTGGCTCCTCTGCCTGCCCTTCATGGTCCACAGGCCCCACTTGGAAATTTTGGATGCAATCAGCGGGAAGGAACTGCCGTGCCTGGAGGAGCTAGAAAACAACTTGAAGCAGCTGCTTAGTTTCTATCGTTACTCTCCCCGACTCATGTGCGAGTTGAGGGTCACTGCTGCCACACTGTGTGAGGAGACCGAGTTCTTGGGGGACATCCGAGCAGTGAAGTGGATCATCGGGGAGCAGAACGTGCTCAACGCTCTCATCAAGGATTACCTTGAGGTCGTGGCCCATCTCAAAGACATCAGCGGCCAGACCCAAAGGGCGGACGCTTCTGCCATTGCTTTGGCCCTCCTGCAGTTCCTGATGGACTACCAGTCGATTAAGCTCATCTACTTCCTGCTGGATGTGATTGCTGTGCTTTCACGCCTTGCCTATGTCTTCCAGGGGGAGTACCTTCTTGTGTCCCAGGTGGATGATAAAATCGAGGAGGCCATCCAGGAGATCAGCCGGCTCGCAGACTCGCCCGGGGAGTACTTGCAAGAGTTTGAGGAAAATTTCCGCGAAAGCTTTAATGGCATCGCTGTGAAAAACCTACGGGTGGCTGAAGCCAAATTCCAGTCAATCAGAGAAAAGATCTGCCAGAAGACGCAGGTGATCCTAGCCCAAAGGTTCGATTCCCGTAGCCGGACATTTGTGAAGGCCTGTCAGGTGTTTGACCTTGCAGCTTGGCCCCGAAGCACTGATGAGCTCATGAGCTACGGGAAGGAGGATATGGTGCAAATATTTGAACACCTGGAGACGGTCCCGTCGTTTTGCAGAGAGGTTTGCAGAGAGGGGATGGACACCCGAGGGAGTCTGCTGATGGAGTGGCGAGAACTCAAGGTGGATTATTATACCAAAAATGGTTTTAAAGACTTGCTCAGTCACATTTGTAAATATAAACAGAGATTCCCCCTCCTAAATAAAATAGTTCAGATCCTCAAAGTCCTCCCCACCTCCTCAGCCTGCTGCGAGAAGGGGCGCAACGCCCTGCAGAGAGTGCGCAAAAACAACCGCTCTCGGCTGACGCTGGAGCAGCTCAGCGATCTGTTGACGATTGCTGTGAATGGGCCACCCATTGCCAGCTTCGATTGCAAACGGGCGCTCGATAGTTGGTTCGAGGAGAAGTCGGGCAATAGTTACGCGCTGTCGGCCGAGATGCTGAGCAGGATGTCATATGGAATGCAATATCCTTTAGGACCGCTGGGCCCAGCTGTCCCAGCTATGTCCCCTCCTAAGTTCTAGTGCACGCCCAACCTAGTCACAGGTGGGGTAGTGCGAGAAGCA
>JAAGNO010007116.1:0-14116 GCA_033439905.1 Ceryle rudis
CCTCTCGTCTCCTCTCCTCTCCTCTCCTCTCCTCTCCTCTCCTCTCCTCTCCTCTCCTCTCCTCTCCTCTCCTCTCCAAACTTCCAGGGGAAAATGCTGTGGGTAAGGAGCTACTTGTGAGAGTGAGAATTAAGAACATGACATTTGCAGAATGCAGTTTATGTTTGTCTTGGACCTAAACATTCATAGCTCCACTCAGGTGAGTAACATCTAAGTCATGCCACTGCCTCTTGTCTGAACATTTCTGTGCACAATGGAAGAAGGCTCACAGAACTGCACTGTGTGAAACTATAGAGCTGATTGATGGAGAAAAAAATTGTAGAATTAAGATCTTTGATTTTATGAAACATTGACTTCTGCAAATGTGACCTTAAATTCAAATTGATTTGATCTTAAATGCAGGAGATTTCACTTACCTTCCAGGCAAATATGTTCCATATGTTAAATACCAGTAAATATAGTTAAGTTCTCCATTGTCTATGAATGGAATACAGAACAGCTTCTCTTTAAAGACCAGATTCTCCCTTAACAGCAAAGGATTTAAAAAGTCAGAACTAGTAGTGATCAGCTGAAAACAAGGGCTTGCCTGAAAGCTGTTAAGAGGGTTTGCATTTTCAGTAGGTCCTAAAGCCCATTGCATAACAGTCATCACAGAAAAAATCAGGTGAAACCATGTTTGTGGGTTTTTTTCTGGTGGTGATGCTTATTTTCTTTAACTTATTATGATGAACAATAAAACTGGAATCTTATTTTTAGAAAATATAATCAAAAGCCAGATAATTTCTCAGAGTTATCCTGTGAAAACTGCCCCATGTTCAGGATTTAAACTACTACTTGGTGGGGTAAGGATGTTTCTTTTAATGGTTATCACATAATTGCTGATTTTTAAATTTTTCTTAAGTATATTGTACTGTTCACCACCTGGAGAAGATTTCTTCAGCAATTATTTGGCTACTTATTTGTTATGCACCCCTCTGATATTGTTCTGGAGAGCTTCTATTTTTAGTTCTTGGATCGTACATGCAGGAGAAGAGTGATGCTCTTCTCTCTCCCAAAGATAGATTGCCTCTAAGATATCATTAACAGATTCTGATATCATTCACAGAAAAAGCAGTTCCTTTGGGAATGATACATATGTACTTTCAGTAAAAGCATACAAACTCGTATGCATGTTCTGAATCCTCCAGAAGCTAGGAGGGGGTTGGGAATCTTTGAGGAGTCAAGGATTGCAGGGTGCCAACTCTGATAAACATACATTCGGTATCCCTCCTGTCTCTATGCTGTTTAACCAGTCCTTTTTCCTGGGCAGAAGGAGCTTGCTGTATTTTCCTCTTCTTAATCCGTATCACAAGAAAAGCTTTATTTTTAATTCCTTTTACACTGGCATTGTATTCAGAAAATGGTACACACAGAAATCACTTTCCCAGTTTTTCAGGATATGTACTTCAGCACAAACGTAAGGGATTATTTTCAAAGTGTTTGGGAAAGGGAAACACATTGATACTGTTTAGATAGGTTTCAGAATATTGTTAGCATAAAGTGCAAAAATACATCTCCCCATGCTTACACTGAAGTTGACTGGTAAATGTACTACTGAGCTGACATTCAGTGTCCTGGTAATGAATCGAGTCTATGTCTTTACAGAAATTGGGGTTTACAGTGGTATGCTCTGGATTTATAGCAGAGAGTAGTCTTACAGATCCATGTTTCCTTTATGTATTTCAAATTGCTTTAAACCATAGGCCTTTCTTTGAAAAGAATTCTTTGGATAGTAAACTTCCTAATCACCTTGTATGCTCTGGATCAGCTCCTCAGCTCTCACTCTCAGTTTCATTATGACTGCATTTGTATTGCTGTGTAAAACTGCCCAGAGTGAGACCAGAATGGCAAATAAATCTTATTTCCCAAAATGAATATTCTTCTGGTCAGCTTTGGTGTGACTCAGTTGAATTGGCCAGGGAGAAAACTTGCGGGCACTAGTTATTTTCATGACTTGTGATATCTACCTATTTGGCATGTCAATGAATAAAGTCTCTGAGCAGCTTTTGGCTATCTGATGTGCCTCTGTGGTGACAATATTACCCTCAAAGGCAACCCATAGCATTCTTAGATTGCTACTAATTGAGCAAACAGGTTTTGATGGTAGTCTAAACATACGCTGGTACCAGGATCTCAGAAGGAACAAGAGACATATCATGGCATCATTTATACTCTTCTAGAATCTGTGCTACTGCTGTCCAAGTAATTCCAATCACAGATTCTGTTCAGGTATAATCCTTCATATATACCAGTTAATGACAATTCCATTGCATATCATAAATACTGAAGTATTTGTATATAATATACGTGTTAAAGAAGGCATTGAATTTCAGTTTGCTATTATATATATAGCATATAGTTTTCAACTTCTCCCTTGACACTGCCATTGTTGAAACAACCACTTGATCTATGAAATTTTTTGAGTAGCTCTTTTAATTATAAATAGTGCCCAGTTGTTTATTTCAAGTGCTTTCAGTACTCCAAATGTAGTTTAATTGTATTTGCCAAATATCAATGGAGATCAATCCTGTCCCATTGATCTGTTTATGCAGTTAAACATGTAGAATATCAAATTCAGGCTCTAACATATTTAAATACTCCTCTATTGATTAGCTGCTGCCATGATCCAGCACAGATGATGTCATAGATGATTACAGGAAACTGCCTGATCTGGTTTGTTCAACTGATACCTCCATCTTTCAAAAGATATCATGGCAAAACTGATCCAGAGCTCAAAAATGGAGAGTGAGTCAGATGGGCACACAAGATGGCCATACAAAAATGTTCAATCCATGGAAAGATTTTAGCATCTGATGTGTTGTATACAAAGTGTTTCAGATTAGTATGTGATCCTTGTTAGAGAGCTCTACAAGCAAGTAAAAAATACTTTGCTTTAATCCAAAATATATATGAACAGATTTTCTAGAACTAAATAAATGTTCCTTTTATTTGTTAGATATTTTTAATATCCAACAAAAAACTGACCAGGAAGCATCAACCTCTTGTATTTGTAGTTCAGAACTAATTGGGCACAGAGAGCACATGGGAAAGGATTAAGTGTTTGTTCCCAATACTATATAAATATCAGGACCAGATAGCAGAAGAATATCACTCTTGACAGTGGTGAGTTTTAAAAGGGAGCAGTTCTTTGTTGGTGCTTCTCAGGGAGCAGAGGGAAAAATACCTCTTGTATCTCTCAGATATCCACAGCTCAGTGAATGCAGCAAAAGGCAGAAGGAGGTGAGGTTTTAGATTTTGGGAAAAGAGGAGTGGGATGGATTAAAGAGCAAAAGTGCTGTAGAGGACTGGCTGAGCATTTCTAGATAAGTTCCAGAAAATGCCCAATGCATGTGACAATATTTCAGAGATGAATGACTCAAGGAAGTGCCAGGAGTGCGGTCTTCCATTCCTAAACACAGGGTTTCAAAAAAACTCAGTGTTCCTGTGGATGAATAAGCATAGCTTCATGCAGTTTGGTAACTCTTTCTGAGATCTGAATGCTTCATTTCTTGAGCTTCTTTGGAAATCCCACCTAGCAAAGAACAAATACATGTAAATCACTCCGTAGTGTTTTGGGTGAGTGAAAGCTTAGAATGCAACTACCCATCATTATTATTATTATTACTGTACTTTGTCAGCTAGTAAAGGCAAGTAAGAAATGGTCCTTGTCGGGTTTTCTTCAAAATTGAATCTTGCTTCAGGCCTTAAGTAAACAGCCTTTCTGGGAACAGGTGCATATGGTACTGTACTTATGTTATCAGATATGTACATGTTCCTGAACTGTACACAAGACAGTGTTTAAACAAGGTCTAACTGTTTTTAAACCTTTCTTCATATGCTAAAATATGACTAAATCTATAGTTTAAGATAAACTGCATATGTGTTATGAGGTCATATTAACTGCTTCTGAAATTAGTTTGTATGATACTAGATTAAAAGAAAAAGACTCTTCAATATGAGTGACAATACTTGTAACTATTTTTACTTACAGTAGTTTTTGAGGAGAATGCTGCATCTGCTTTCAGGATTTTATAGTTAATGAGTCTTTGGCAGGACTTAAAGATTTCAGCAGCTGCTGAAAATGAACTTTGATAGAAATATAATAACAACAGTATTTTGCACATTAAGAAATATGAAATAAGGAAAAGTAAGATTATGTAGAGTGTAAAGAATTCCTTCTCATCAGGAGTCAAAATTGCAGGTCATATTCTAGTCATAATAGCAACTTAAACTAGTTCTCATCAATATTCCTAAATTACTAAGAAGAATCTAGCTAATCATTAGCTTCTTTACACCTTCCGGCAACCTTGTGAAGATTACTATGAGTTAATATAAATCCAATAAAGTCCACAAAATGTCCTATGACTACAGGAACTTTGTGGGAAACACTAATTTAATAACCAACCAAGAGGTTGGAATACAAAATGTTTTTTAAAGGTACCTTGGTATCTGCCTGTGGCTGACAGTGTGATGAATGATTATTGCTGGGCTAGCTTTGAACAAGTGTTCTTCCTCCAGCAAAGTCAAACAGTTACAGAATTTGCTTTTTGTTACATCAACTCAGAGGTTGAAATCTATGTGCCAAATCTTTAAAACTCTGAATCCAATCTCAGAAATGAATCATTCCTCTCAAAAGAATCTCTCTGGAGTTCTCATGTCATTGCTACATATTGGCTAGAGACTCCCAATACCCCTGTGCTCACAACAGCAGAGGTTCTGCCAGTACAGCTGAAAGCAACATTCAGCATGCCATCCTGTCCTTTCTTCCAGGCAAACCTCAAAATATCTGTCCAGGATTGATATAAAGAATATTTTATAGTGGGTACTCCGCAGATTCTTTGCAGAGTGCTTCAAAACTGGCAGAGATAGTAGAAGATGTTGTCTTTGTATGTGTGAATTTGAAAGCCTCTGTAAGCTTCATCTATGTTTAAATGTTTAACATTCATACGATCTCTCTTGTTCTCACAGACAATACACACCATAGCATTCATTGACAAACGCAAACCAATCTTTCATATAAGGTGGAAAAAATAAGGATGCAGGGGAATAAATTATGCAGGAAGCTATTCTATCCCCATATGGCCTGAAATTTGCTCAGAGTATTATACATGTGGTTAACAACTGTCTGCCAACTAAGGGAAAAAAAAATTGTAAAATTTTAGGGAGGATAAGGCTTTTACTGACGATGCAGTAGTCAATCAATAGTTATATATAAAAAGCAGAATTAAAAATTTCAGCTTCAAGGATTAAGTCTTTAAAATAAGTGGTAAGGTTCTCCTATGTTTTGTTTGTTGGCACATTTGCTAAGTCCCGCTTTGTACTGGATTAACATTTCAAATGTGGAGCTAAATCTATCAATTGTATTGTTCTGGTCCAGTGTCAGGACCAACATTAGATCCATTTATCTTTAAAATATCTTTAAGAGTGATAAATATATGTGTATATAAAAGTATAGAAGAGTTTGATGAGGCAGTGCTATTGATTATGAATGGACATGGGCTAATACACATAAAGATTGGTGTGCAATACGTATGTGCTGTGGGAAGAGTTAAGCATTGCCACATCCATCCCTTCTGCAGTCCTATAGCTGACATCTTGTAATGTAACTGCAATCTTCACATTCACTTTTAAAATAGGACTGAATATGGAATACACAATAGTGGGTATAAATAAATACATAAATATACAAAACCATAAACACATAAAAACATATATACACACACATACAAGACTTGATGCAAAATACCTTAGAATCAGTGAGCCTATTTCAGTGGGGTTACAGCAAATAAATGTGATGTTTTAAATAGAAATTTATAATCTTAAATTTGTATGCATTTTAAAATCTATGAAACATTTTAATTTAGCATCTCTAATAGGAGATATTTTACATCCTATGTTGGTTCAGAAACCAAACATTCATCATAAACTTATATAATTTTGTCACTCTGGCATTAGAATTTTTAGGATTTATGTGCAAGATAAACTGACAAGGTATTTGCACTGCACTTTCTTAGGATGCCACTCAGAATACCTCATGGTGGATTCAGAATTATTGCTGTTACTTTGGACTTCACTCTGCAGTTTGTCACTACTTTAAAAATATGATGAAAATTCTTTAGAGAAGATAAATTACATTTAAGCACTTAATATAATGTTTCTCTTACATTTACAGTAATAAGTGGTTGATAGCATCTAATACCTGGTATTTTACTTATCTACATACTTGCCTAGCTCCCCCCAACTGGTTTACAAACCCTAATAAACTTACACTTGTAAAACTCCCATGAATCTGGAAATTACACTTCAATTTATGTGGGAAGAGACTTAGTGAGATTCACATGGCTTGCCCAAGAGCAGATTGAACTTGAATAAAACTCAGGTATTCTAATTTTCAGTTCAGAAGACCAGCATGTCTTTATAAACTTCTTGTGCTTGTGTTACATTTAAAATTACTTGCTACATTATACTCCATTCACTTCGGTTTTATCCCTTTTATTGCTATATAGCTACCAAGTAAAAGCTGTAACAAAACATGCATAACTTTCTCATCTGTTATTTATCTAGCAATATGAAGAATAAACCAGCTAAACTACCTTTATCAAGTTATGCAGTCTGTCCTTTCAAATATAGTGCTTAAATTTTGCCTACATATATGTATAGAATGAGATCTTAATGAATCATTTTACCTGTATTTGTTCTATTAAAGAAGTACTACAGCTTGGTTTAGAAAGGTCAGTAACTTCTGAAACAATAATTTTGATTCTTTTCCTCATATGTAGCTGTGGAAGAGCAGAGACCAGTATAGTTGCTGCAGTAAAATGATTCTGTCTGCTTAGCTAACCACACACTCTGTAGCTCAGTGGTGACATATTTCCAGTGTTTCCACAGGCTTAAAAGAACTCACATTCAGACAAAGAAAAACCAAGACCACGAGAAGTTGAAATATAAGGTAAAATAGTAACACTGCAGTGGAATGAACCCCTAGAGGACCTTGATTTTTTAAAGTGACACATTATGGACATAAACCTGAGTTGGAGGGATCAAATCTGTATCAGCAGCAAGAGCTCAGCTCACCAAAATTCACCAGGGTTCAGATGTGCTGCCTGGGCTTGCTCCCATCCTTCTGTGAGATGAAAATATAAGAGGAAACACTAGAATGGACATGTATTTTCAGCTTAATAATTTGCTTAATAATCATAGAGCACTTTCAAGTTGATTCATACTATTTACCATATGTTTCTCCTGAAGAGGATTCAATACACTTTTATACTAGCTTTTATCACATCCAGGAATGCACAAATACTGCACTTAACATACATGATATTATTTTGTACATACCCTTCATATATATCTGTATATATTGGGATCTAATTAATGTCTATAAATACATAAGGGCTGGGCATCAAGAAGGCAGGGACAACCTCTTTTCACTTGTGCATTGTGATAGGATGAGGGGCAATGGATCCAAGCTAAAGTACAGGAAGTTCCACCTCAACATGAGCAAGAACTTTACTCTAAGTTGTAGAGCATTGGAATAGACTCCCCAGAGAGGTTGTGGAGTCTCCTTCTCCAGAGACTTTCAAGACCTGTCTGGATGCATTTCTGCATGGTCTGCTCTAGTTTTGTCCTGCTCTGGCAGGGGGCTTGGACTTGATGATCTTTGGAGGTCCCTTCCAACCCCTAACATTCTTAACCTTGGAGTCCTGGTGGAGAACAAGTTATCATGGGACAGCAATGTGCCCTTGTGGCCAAGAAAGCCAATGGTATCCTGGGGTGCATTAAGAAGAGTGTATCCAGCAGATTGAGGGAGGTCCTCCTCCCCCTCTATTCTGCTCTAGTGAGACCTCAGCTGAAGTATTGCATTCAGTTCTGGGCTCTCCAGTTCAAGAGGGACAGAGATCTACTTGAGAGAGTCCAACAGAGGGCTATGAGGACGATTAAAGGACTGGAACACATGCCTTATGAGGAAAGGTTGAGGCACCTGGGGCTTTTTAGTCTGGAGAAGAGAAGACTGAGAGGGGATCTAATTAATGTGTATAAATATATGAGGGCTGGGTGTCAACAAGAAAGGGGCAGCCTCTTTTCACTTGTGCCCTGTGATAGGACAAGGGGCAGTGGATGCAAGCTAGAGCACAGGAAGTTCCACTTCAACATGAGGAAGAACTTCCTTACTTTAAGGGTTACAGAGCACTGGAATGGGCTCCCCCTAGAGGTTGTGGAGTCTCCTCTGGAGACTTTCAAGGCCCGTCTAGATGCATTCCTGTGTAACCTGCCCCTGTGGTCCTGCTCTGGCAGAGGGGTTGGACTAGATGATCTCCTGAGTTCCCTTTCAACCCCTAACATTCTATGATTCTATGATAAGAAAAACAGATTAGTACTTAATTTCACAAAGTTGGGCTCAAACAGACCGAGGTTGTCAGAGAAGCACAATCATAGAGTAGTTATGTCCATTTTTTCCCTATAAACTTTGGAGTATTTGATTTTCATTTTTAGTCACTTTCTAAGGCTAACTGCAGACACCCAGGCGTATTAGTGTTATTTCATTAGTAGCACTCATTTCAACTGATAGTCATTGCTGGTAACAGGTAAGATAAGCAAAGTCAAACCTGGGCACTGCCAGTATATTTGCAGCTGCTCCTTTCACCATGGTCACAGTGTTTTGAGAAGAACAAAAAAGAATAGGAGTCTGTCTGCTGGGAAAGAAGTGTATGAAGACAGAGGAGGATGAAGTATTTGCTGGTTTTTACTCTAGATGCCAAACCAAAGCTTTAACCACTGTTTTTCTTTTCCAAAGCACTGTTGTGCAATCACATCAGTGTGGAATAGAAGTTGAACTTCACCATAGAGATAGCTCATTTCAGTGGTGGGTGAAGGGATCCCAGAAGACTTTGTAAAACACTTTGGGATTCTTACAGCTGAAAGGTGCTATATAAATGTCAGGTATTGTTACACATTACTTAGGAAAAATGTTTCCATTTATTCCTCTGGATTTACTGTTGAACATTAGCAGATAATTGTCATTGCTGATAATAGCAGTAAGAATAGTATCTTGAATGCTGCAGACTGTGTAGATTGTTTTGTATTCTGCTTGTCTGCAGCAGTGGATTGTATATTGATAAGAAGGAGGAACTTTTTGACAGCAGTTATGGAGATCTGGTTTTCATACTATATGGTCAAAGTGCAACTGTCAGCGTTATTTACATGACTGCATTGTTTACAGTTCAGGATTATAGCAGAAATTCAGCAAAAAGGTGAGCTTCTGTCATGATGATATTCAAAACAGCATAGTACAACTACTTGCTGTAGTAGGGGCTATTTGTTTTACTGTATTAACCTCTCTCTTTGTCTAAGTTTTACTCATTCATTTTATTAATAGATTTTATTCAAATGCATGATGGGTGTTTCTAACAATGCCTACCCAAGCAGTAGTTAGAATTTGTTAGAGAGATTCCACTCTTTATCCTAACATGAGTGCCTTTAGCTTTTAGCATATTATTTGAGGTTCAGGGAGTGAGGGATACTTTTTTTTAGAATAACAGAGTTCCAAATGTAGTCCAATATTAACAGAAGTAAAAGGCAGACTATTTTTGCCAGGTAGATGAGTAACTTCAGCTATGCTCTAACAAATCATATGGTCTTTATAATAAAGGATAACAGTCCTGCCACAGCAAGTCTCTCAACTGAGTAATACCTGAATATAAAGATCTTCACATTCCCCCTTCCTCTTCTGTTTCCCAAGCCTCCCCTCTCAGATTTCTGCCTTCCAGTTGGGGTATCTCATTAATCTGCAGGCTCTATCCCTGCCTCATTATCTTCTCCTGAACATCTGAGAGAGGCAGAAGCCAGGCTGTATTAACTCACTGATTGCTGCTGACCAAGCGATACCCCTGAGCCCTTTTGGAAGCAGCTTTGGCTGAATAAAAGCTGCTGAAGGATGTGGTCCAGGACTAAATACTGAATGAGAAAATAGGAGTAATCTACTGGGGGAATTAATTTTGTCACAACATTGGCAAAACATTTGTGTGCAAGGGAGCTGAATCTATCTCTAAGGAGGCCATGCAAGCTTCCCTCTTATTCCCAACGTCTTTTAGTACAGAAGCTGTAATAGCATTTAAATGTACAGAACTACCTCTTCCCTTCTTTGCTAGCTGGCAAGGACACTTTCCTGGCTAATACAGAAAGATTACCTCCAGGAAAAAAAGGGCTAAATGTTGCTGAGATTCATTTTATAGTCCCACCCCCCTTTAAAGAATGCCACATGTAAGCTCAGTGCACTGGGTACTCTACCCATCACCTGCAGGACTGTAATTATGGCTATATGTATCCTGTGCAAATTGCCATAAAATCCCAGTCTTCCCAGAGTACTGGCATTTACATCTACCTTCAGTAGCTCTCTTCAGAATTACCATAAAAGATTACAGTGCAGTTTGGAGGTCAGTGTGATCATAATTTGGTCATGCTAGTATATTTACTCTTGCTAACAGAATTAACTTCTTTTTACTTTTCCTTATTGCTGCTTTTACAATGGTCTGTGGAAAAGTAACCATTGCCTATCATGGGAGGAAGAAAAAACTCAGCATTCTGGGAAGAGTTAGTTATCTGAGATAGATTTGTTGCACATGTGAGGAAGAAAAGAAAGGGCCGAAACCCAGAAACACAGAAGAACATCTATAGATTTAGGCATTGTAAAAAATGGAGTAGCATGAGGTGCTATATGTTTTGTGGGCTAAGGAAATATATATATAATATATGTATATAAAATAATACCTGCTTAAAGGACTTTAAATAACAGAGAAGGCAATTCTAAACAAAAGATTTAGAATTAAATAGTGAAGTACTCATGCATTTAGTCAGTGATGTGGCTTAAGACATGAGGAAAGACATTCCTGAAATCTACAAAAATAAAAGTAAAGCTAAAGATTTAACCTAACTGTATCATAAATTCTTCTCATGTACAGGGCTATCAGTGCAAAAGACAAAATCATGAAATGTCTTTCAAATATCCACCCTTCTAAAGTGACATAGTATTCTTAAGTATTTATTTGAATAAACATTTAATCATAACAAGACACATGTTCACATACGTAGATGGTGGATCTGCCTAACTCTTACTAGAGATCTCTTTATGGAAACCACCACAGAACCTTCGCAACTGGCTGACTGCCTGTTAATTGCTTGGACAATACCCAAATTATCAGACCAAATGACCACCCAGTGATACATTGGACTGTCACTCTATATAACTAAAGCAACAAATATAAGAAACAGTGCCTAGAATGAGTTTTTGCTTGTGATGTCTTCTCTGATGTTTTTCTCAGTATCCTATCCATTAGTTCATCAGTTCTTTATAAGCTTGAAATCTTTACTGGTGGAAAGCTCAAGTTCCTAAAGAGCACTTACACTCCAAGGCAATTCTGCAAAATTACCTCTAAGGAAAGCCATGTTCTCAGAGTTTCTATATCATGTTGCTCAGGTAGTTTTGTTGATTCATTCCAACAAGTTTAGGCAGGCATAACAAAATCTATCAAGTTTTTTTATTATGTAATTTTGATTGTGTATTTTATTTACAATTTGCCATGACCAACCACACAGCCCTTACTATATACTTAAAAAACTTCTCTGAGGTAGGGCCTTGCAAGTATTTCCATTCCACAGACAAAATACTAACACACAGAAAGTTATTTTAAGTTTCCAAGACCTTTTAAAATATGTACTCTTTACACGTCATGAACAATCAGCACTAATATGAACTCTGAATTTAAAACCATTTTTGGTGGCAAGACACAGAACCCTCCCATAATGACACTGAGTGTACTACCAGTGTGATAGAGGAAAAGTGAAAAAGTATTTTTCTTAAGTGGTGGTGTCATTTTGAAAATATAAAAAAACCCAAACCACCAATATGAATTTGGGAGACATTGAAGCAGCTTTTTGACAAATATCTGCTCACTGGAATGGAATCAAAGATTGATTTAATGGATACTATGAAATGGAAAGTAAAAACCACCAAATCTCCAAAACATACCCTATAAGCAGTTAAAATATATTTTCTCTAGGCATGTATTTATCTGGAAGAGATTTAAGAAATGCTTTTCCCATTAGCGCTGTCCAGTGGAGCATCTGTAGCATCATATTCAATGATGTAGGAGAGACAAAAGCTGGCTATCCCAGTGTTTTGATCAGATGTGTATCCTATTGTTGCTCTTTTCTCAGCATCATTAATTCCATTTTTACTGTTGAGACTAATTTTATTGGCCACGAATTAATACTTTTGCTTTGTTAGTCCTTTACTTGAAGCACCAGTGAAGCAAGATGAAGGCTATCAGGACATGTAGCATGTCATGACTTTTTCGTCATAGCCCGATCAGGCATTAGGAGCCTGTTTGGTCACAGGTCATCCACTGAGTGCAGCTTGGAGCTGTAATGGACCCTCCAGTGTGGAATTCTGTCCTATGGAGATTGTTTGCCTGACTACAAATGGCTGGTGGAAATACTGGGTCAAAGGTTTCTACCTCACACCACATAACAAGGGCATCAGAGGGATATTGGTTCCTGTTTCTCTCACAACTTCTGCACAAGGCTAGAGCAGATCTGCCCAAATCTACAGCTGTGGCAGCTGGATGAATATGGTTAAGCGTCACATCTTGCTCACTTTCCCAGTTACCTTAGCTGATTCCATGTTCAGTGTGGATTAAACTTCCACCAAATGCATACCCCGACAGTCTCCTACGGAATGAGAAATGCTGTCCATTGGATATTTAATTTCCTTATTACTTCAGCTACTACTGGTTAAGAAGCATTGAAGGGGTTAATGCTGATCTACATCATACGTAAGCTTACTAAAACACTACCATTTGCCTCCGGCATTTAAACAGGATTTCCTAGTTCAAGGAAATACCATCATTATGCTTTTTTTGTGCTAGTGTTTTCCTCTATGCACAGTGATGTGTGTAACACCTGCTTTTATCTCCCAGGGCCTGGAGATGATCCTGTGAAGCCTTCCTTGAGGTTTCAGCTGATCCTGCAGAGATTGATGCTCACAGACAGCTTTGATTCTGGGTGTCAGTTTTGTTGCTTCTCTTTCTAAACTTCTCTCTACTTAGCCAAAGTAAATATCAGAGTGCAGACAATTCCATGCTATGCCAAGCTAAAGATATTTGCAACGTCAAAGTGTTTTTTGTTTTTTGTTTTTTTTTTTTTCCCCAGGATAATTCATGATATTATTCATAAAGCACTATGATTAGTAGAACCCATAGCACAATGTCCCACACTGTGTATCCCATTACCTTTTTCAGTCCCTCCTCTTTGTTATCGTCAACATTGATGCCCACAGTCAACAGCTTTCCAGCCCAAGCACCAAGCTGCTTCTCAGACTGTAAGGAAATAAATGTGGGTATTATCTTAGTAAATCTTAACATTTTTGAACTTTCAGAAACACCCTGTGTGTCCTGAAGTGTAAACCAGCAGAAACAATGCTAGCAATTTAATTTACAGAAAGAAAATATGTTATAATGTAAAAAACCAAACAAACAATAGTGGCATTTATATTAATACAGACAGATATGACACATTGACTTTAAAACTCTGATATTATGGAGTTACAGGTTACTTTAAAGGTATATATAACTAAGCTGACATCCATCTTTAAAGTGATCATGCTTACACTTCATTCCTCACAATAATATTCTTAAACATGGTGTATCAGAATAAACTCAAGAAAGAGATGGAGTGAATTTCAAGGCTTGAGTGCTGCTGCCATCTACATGGCAGGAAGACTATACACCAAACAACAAAGATATGTATGATGCATTTACTGGGCAGAACTTTAAGTGTGTTTGCAAGTGTGATTACAGAAACTAAAGTTATGAAACTGAAAAGAATCTTTCATTACCCCAAGTTTCTATGCAAAATCATAATGGTTTAGAGTACAATTTCCCGAGGTCCTTATTATCAAGAAGTTTACACATAATTTAGATAAAATTGGAGGTTAAGTAAGGAAATACTATTGTTTTCTAGGGTTGGATATTAATATTTTTTTTTTCTGCTGAGTATTAATCTTTCAAGGGTTTAATATTTA
>JAAGNO010007117.1:0-18775 GCA_033439905.1 Ceryle rudis
CAATATCCTTCTTGAAGTGAGGGGCCCAGAACTGCACACAGTATTCGAGGTGAGGCCTCACCAGTGCTGAGTACATTCCTAGACCTGCTGGCCACACTATTCCTGATACAAGCCAAGATGCCATTGGCCTTACGTGCCACCTGGGCACACTGCTGACTCATGTCTGGCCAGTAATCAACCAGTACTTCCAGGTCCCTCTCTGTGAGTCTGCTCTTCATCCACTCATCCCCCAGTCTGTAGCGCTGCCATGGGGTTACTGTGGCCAAAGTGTAGGACCCTACACTTGGTCTTGTTAAACCCCATATTATTGGCCTCAGCTCATTGACTCAGCCTGTCCAGGTCCCTCTGAGCATCTCCCAACCCTTCAGCAGATTGACACTCCCCCCACAACTTAGTGTCATCCACGAATTTACTGATGGTAGACTCGATCCCCTCATCCAGGTCATCAATAAAGATGTTGAATATAGTAGATGTTGCTTTTCCTTCACATACTACATAAGTGACAAATGATCTTCTTCCACTTCGAAGAAGCTTCAGGTGGAACCCTGAAAAAGCTCAGGTTCTTCCTGAATATAGTTATCCATATAGCACAGACAGCTGTCCATTTGTATCTCATATGCCTTCACTGCAGCACCACAGTAATATTTTTTAAAACTGTTTTTTTAGCAGGAATGTTTCAATTGTATTTTTCATCTCATTTTCCACTGTATCTTTTCTTACTGTCAAGTGCTCTAGAGTCTACAAAGCTGCAGGAGCATTTGCTCTGCAGGTTTGAAGTCTTTTTGACTTTGCCACCTGATGGTGCCTCTGGAGCCCTGCTGACAAACGGCCACATTTTCTGTCCTCTGAAGACCTCACTGCCTTTTGTCAGTCTCATGAAGAGCAACAGACAGAATCTGTTAGTCAAAGTGTGGAACAGTCTGTTTTGCTCCACCTTCCCCTGCAAAAGTTGGAGGTGGCTCCACAAGAAAAGGAATTCACACAAACCTGCTGCACTGTGCATGGCATGCAGTGGGGCTTTACACTGGACCCCTAAATTCAAGAGAACAATGACTATAGTTGCACAGACATACCATAAGGATTTCAAGTGCCCTTTCATGTGTGCTCAGTTTGTACCCATGCCATACTCACCTTTGTGTGGCTGGCAGAATAGTCTGTTGATATATATTAAGTTTCCGTGAGGGGGTTTTCAAATGAAGACAGAACAATTTGGTTTGATGCTACTCAGAATCTGAGGTTTAGGTACTTTTTTTGTCCACATAGTATGACTCAGAGTTCCAGTCTTAACAGCATTCCCAGAAGGCTAATACTTAGTGCAGAGAGCCAAGTTTTAAGTGAATGAATGCCTCTTTTATATAGATTGAAGATGCAATAAGGAAGAGGCTGATGGAGACCCAGCTGGTGTGTGGCTGGACCCCAAGTTCCCTATACAGTCAGTGGAAAAGTAAAAGACCACTACAGGAGGTACTTACAGTCTGAACAAAAGCCTGCTCCTTGCTATTGACTCTGTTCCCAGAATAGCATCAGCCCCAGATAATGTGCAATCTGAATTGCTCATATCTTTTTTGAACTGGGGCATTTTCTGTGTTGTCCAAGTCCTTGTCAGATGTCAGAGAAGATCTTTATACAGTCTAAATTTTCAAAGGTGAAGTTTAGCTTGTTGTGATGTGTCAATTTTTATTTATTTCAAAACTAAGATATTCAGAAAGCCCTATTACCCAGTCTTTGAGAATGCAGCCCTGAAAGACATGTTGCTTACCCAAACATTACTAAGTTTTGAAAACTTAAATTAAATTGTGAGCAGTCTAAGCCTGCTGTGGACTACTCTTCTTCTAACCTCATCCTTTAGCTGGCACTGACTCTTGTAACTAAAATGGTACTTAGAAATTTATTTAATAAAGAATAAAATCAGGATGGAAGTTTTTCTTCATTTATTTTTAGATGAAAGTCCTCAATAATGCTCCAGTAAGGGTGAGACTAGCTGAAGATGATGTGTTTCATAAACCCTCTGCTTGCTTCAGACAGATATTGAGTAATTCCTACTCTTGAAATAGGAAAGTGCATCGTCATCAGACAAAAAGCTCCAAATGTTTAAGATCACACTGACATAGTAATTTTGTTTGTTCAGCTGTCCATATTATGATAGGTTTGAGCTGACTGCCCACTTATCTTATAAAGACACTTTAAGATCCTTATTTTTGTAAGCATATGTTTTAATATTCCTGACTAGATAAAAAAGAAAGCAAAAAGAAAAATGAAAGGAAAAAAAAGAGAAAGCCAAAGGCAAAGGGAAAGGGAAAAGGAAGGAGAAAGACAAAGAAAGAAAAGCTTTGGTTTTGATTAATAGTGATTAGTGATGATAAAGCAAATCAGAAAAGCAGCAATGAGTTCTATCTAAATTTAAAGGCAGAGTCTTCTTCCTTCTTGAGGTCAGGTATTTGATCATTTTGTATTTGAATATGACATTTTCCACCTTCACAATTTACGATGACCAAAGGAAGGGTATTGACAGCACAGGAGAGTCAAACTACAAGATGAAATCATAAGCAAAACTGTCTGTGGTCATAAATGTTCGTCTGAAGTATGCATTTGCAGGGGAGAGCAATCTGTGTGCTGAACAGTCATCAATGCATTGAAGCTCTTGAGTTACCGAGTTCAACTAGGAAAGTTCAACTAGGAAATACTATAGCTCTAAGTCTCCACTTACCACATGCAAACTGGCAATTTCCTGTGCTTATTACACATCCAAATTTGAGCAGGCATTCATGTGGAGGGCAGAGAACACACCTTTAACCCAAGCATTCCTCCTCTGCCCAGTTCCTACATCAAAAGCTGAGGGGAGTTTCTCCAGGAAAAGGGTGCCACAACTGCAACTCTGAGAAACATTTTATTTCTCTATCTTATCTTTGAAGCAGCTGAGATCTTCTGTTGCTGGAAGAACAGAAAGAGATCTGTGAAGAGAGAGGAGAGGAGAAATAGGACCTATCTGATGGAGACACCTATGGCATTTTCATCCGAGTTCAGTATTTCTGCTAATTTTTTTCAAAGAAAAGCAAAGCAAGGGGATTATTTCTAAAATTCTTTAATAGTATTATGCTGTTAGTCTTCTAGTTAAGAGCCATTTCTAAATGTGTTTTATAGTGCTGTGTAAATATTTGACATTTCTTTTGTGTTTACTTGGTTTTTTTTTTTAAACTCATATAGTTCCGTATAATGACCCTACAGAGCCACTTCATAAGGGTTGGCATGGCTGCAGTTGTGCAAGTAGGAACAAATGTTCTTACCAGGAATGACAAAAGAGAACATTTTCTTCATTACTTTGACATCTTATGCCAGCATCTGTCTTGTTTGGCAGCTGCAGCTGAACCTAGACCCAGCTCAAGGCACAGGAGAAGGATGCCTGTGTTTTGTACACATCTCACAGCATGAAGGTCCTGCCTGCTGTTAGATGATGTGAGGACCTGTTTTCACTCTGACTGTTGACAGACAGCTCAACAGAAAAGCCCCATCGCAGAATGTTTAAACACTCCAAGCACACAATTAAATTCCAGTCAACTTTTAACAGCCAAGTTTCAGACTGAGGTGCTGGTGTCTCTGGCCTCAATCCAGCAAAATACTTCAGTGCATGAATAAAGCTTTAGCACAGTGAATAGTCCTATTGTCCAATCAGTGGGAACTGCTCATTGCTTAAAGTTAGGTATGTGTTCAAGAGATTTGTTTGATGTGGCCACAGTGCCTCATGGTAAGTGCTGTGTTGAACCAGGGCCTAAATCCAGTTTACCATGTGATGCCTTCTTGATGTTGCTGATTACCTACCAGGCAGCTTTGCCCACTTACACATGGACACCCTCATTTCCGAAGCAATGTTAAGCACTTTTAAATGCCACTTTCTCATGCTAAACATTCAGTGGCAATTCCCTTTTGGACAGTCATGTAGTGGTAGATTTACCTCAGAGCACTCCATCAGTCAAACTGAATTAAAAGCATCTTCAACAGAAATTACAAGATAGGAGAATATCATAAACATCTGAAAACACTGCACATACAGTCATACTCAGGAGATAAACAGTTATCAAAAACTGCTAGTAAAAATGTTGTCCGCTGCCTTTGGGAAAATCCTGCTTGTGTTTCCTTTCATCTTCATGCCTCACCTTTAAACACAGTGTAACTAGAATTTGGTCACTTGCCAGGGTTCAGCCAAGTAACAAAACATAAATCATAAAGTAAAAAAGCAGACTTATTAGCATGCTTTTTCTGCTCTTTTCCTTCCCAAGCATTCTAGGAACTCAATTTTTCAAAAAACGTGGTTGTTCAAATAAACTGTGGGATGTGAAAGAGCGACCAATATTCACTGCTGATAAAACATTCCTAATATTCCAGCGAAACCACTTTGGGTCATTGAAATTCGAACTGTAGCTGGAATATTGCCCATGCATTAGGGTACTCTTCCAAAGTCTAACACTTCCCGTGTTCAGATTACTTAACCTAGGCACAGAGACCAAAACAGGAGGATAACACTTGTGTTTTCTTTTAGAAAAGCATAACAGATGAATACCAGGCTGTATAAGATTTAAGACATAATAAAATTTGCCAGGAAAAAAAAAAAAAAAAAAAAAAAAGAGGTACATTAGTTAGATGTCTGTACTGTATTATTTAAAGCATATTTGATTTTTAGGTTTTGTACTATTAAATAAATACTTTTTACATAAAGTGTCTTCAATCAGTTAATACTGTCTTATATATTGAAAAAGTAAAGCCGTATAGGCTAGACTTCCAGGCACATAAATCCAGCTGAACTCAACAAAAATGCTTTGGACAAATAAAGATATTATGATATAATTTGTATTATTTCAGTTTCTCTAGGTTTCCAGAACTCCAGGTGTTCCAGGTGTTCATGTTAACTGGTTTTCAATGTGTTGTCAATGTCAACACCTTTGTGCAACTATCTCTAGTATATTAAAGATATTGGATATTACTCTTTAGGTAGTTTCAGATGTGATCAGATGGTAAGAAATTAGTATACTGTCCTATGCTTAGATACATACAGAATTAGTAGCTATAAATACTTAAATAAACAAAACTCCACTTCAACAAACGTGACTGTGTACCCAAAACATTTACTGAGGTATCTCTATTTGCTTAGTAACCATAGTGGTAGATGTCACATTACCCACCAGAGGGAGCTAATACAGTCAAATGTAAGGGTATCTTTCACAGATGTAAGCTGAGAGCTATTTAAAGGGTTATAAATGGATTTAAGCAGTTTTTAGCAGTTAGTGAATAGCTGGATGTAATGTATATTAGCTGGGAACTATAATGTGTTTACTTTTTTTTCCTTGAAAGAATACTCCTTTTTGAAATTATTTAAAAAATAGTTGTTCACATTCTTCTTGGTGCAGACAACTTCATAAGGAGGTACTATTTCATATGTGAGGAGTGGGCTTTTTTCTGATTAGACACACAACCAGGGAGTGAGGTCCCTGAATAAGCCTAATATATAGAACAGCATTTACAGGAGTATGTGTGAACGTGCCTCTGTCTTCCACTTGCCTCTTTTTTTTTTTTTTTTTTTTTTTTGTACTGACATCAAATCAGTAAACCTATATACCGGTGTACTTGCAGAACATGAATACAAAAGAGTCTGACCACAAAAAAGACAGTCAAGGTTTTTAGCAGGTAATGTTTTTCAATGATGCATTTGCTTCTGACTACTCTTAAAAGCTCAAGAGTGGTTGACTTATTTCAGCTATCCAAGCACAGCAGAGGACTGTGACAGGAAAAAATCAAATTAACAAGCTGGGAAGAGCACTGTGATGAAATGGCTGTGAAGAAAGCCTGTAGGCACAGGGCAGTCTGAGTTGTGCACAGAGATGTGTCATATGATTGTAGAAAAAGTCACAATACAGACGCAGAAGCTTTCTGATGGCAGAACATCACATCAGTATCCCTTCACATGGGTAACTGGGGATCTAGTTAATAAAAGCACCAAACTACTTGTGCAATGAAAGCAAAAAAATCCCATTAGTGGTGATGCATTTACTTCAGTACTAAAGTGTTCTAGGTGTGCATCTAGGATGTAATTTATTTCTTTTTAATGCAAATACAGTAATTGATATGGTGTTCGGCTCAATGATTCTTATGGGTCCCTTCCAACTTGAGATATTTTGTGATTCTATGATTAGCAGAATAGAGTCATATACTGGTACTGGTTACCAGTATATGCAACCATCTGCAATGCTGTGAGCATGTTTATCACAGTATAGCTCTGTTGAGGCTAGACATATTAGACAAAAACATAACCTTAATGAAGTAAATATTCCAGTATAAAATGTTTGTGTAGACTAGGCTTGGAAAAGCCTTGGGAAAAATCCAAACAAAAGCTTCTTAATGTTGAGCTAAGGACAACAGACTGTACATCCCACGGGTACAAGTAATAAAAACCAAAAAATCAAGCAGCTAAGGCGCACAGCTCACTCACCAGTTCCTCTTCCTAGCTGTAACTAGTTCCTTTCCGTCACTTACAGTTCTCATATCATTTTACTACTTCTGAGCACCCAAGGCAGAGTCTGGCATCTGGCTGCACATTTGTTACATCAGCACACACATCCTCATTTCATTTCCCTTATTCCTGTATTAAAATGTAATACAAAAAAATAGATAAATAACTAAATCCACAGACCACCTGCTCTGATAGTTTCCTAAGCAGTTCAAAGAAAGCAAGCATATCTCACAGCAAGCACCTGCAGGCTGGCAGAGTGCCTTGCTGCCATGTACCAGCACCAAATCACAAAACATTCTGCGACTGTAACGTTTAGAAACTATCTCAAGGACATGGTGATCATCAGACCACATCATGAGATCACCAGTCAACTGGATCTGAGATCTAGACTGACGCTGCTTACTCAGTAGGGAGTACAGATGCATGGGTTGTGGTCAGGGGGAAATTAAAGGAACAGAGGTTTAGAAGTGGGAACTGATGATTGGTGTGTAGAAATGCTGAGTGACTCATATGATGAATCTTGTGCTTTCTACAGTGTAAACCATTGGACTGTGCAGTCTAGAAAGCCTGGGTTGAGATTAACAGTAATTTGTGAATGATTGTTATCTTTCATTCATATGGATATGAGTAACACATGACATTCCTTGTAAGAAGCACTGTAGAACATAGAGGTGACTGGCACTGTCCCAAGCAAGGAAGATCTTTTTTTTTTTATTCTTGTAAAATAATCTTCTTTGAATTTTAAATGTTTGTTGCACAATATTGGTGTGCATCTGAAGGACCACCTCAATAGCTCCCAGTTTAACGTTGCAAAAACAAGGGATTCAGTGGAAGAAAGTGTAAGGTTGAGGTTGCCCATCCAACTCTGCCTTGTTACCCTTCCTCCTTAATGTGCACTGTGGTACAGTTGTGCAGTCTTGTCCCAGAGAAGCCCAGTAGGATGGACAACGAGGGCCATCTATCTTTTCAGTGCTTGTTCAGTAATAACCTTAGGCCTTCACTGTTGCACACCTTCTGGGTCTGTCAAGAGATAATTGATAGTTTCATTGTGGATTTTCCAAGGATGGTCATCACCATATTATCCATCCATATACATGCCAATACACTCTCACAGGAGAGAGAAGACTCTCAGGGCTGAGGGTGCTCATGAGGGCTGTGGGTGCTCATGTATGTCTGTGAAACTATGTGCATGGGAGAGAAAAATCATACCAGCACCCAGGTTTTGTCAACTCTCCTCACAATCCTGCTGGTCAAGGTCAGCATTCCTCCTGCTATGTCACTGCCTGGACCAAACTACCCTTCCCTGGAACCCTCTTCTTCAATCATTGCACATCTTGCACCCTCCATGGGAAGAGAGGCAAGGCTACTCTAGACAACAGTCTCCCTCCTCCTTTAGACACTTCCATCTCGTGTATTTAACAAGCAAAGAATTTTATGTAGGAAAAAACACCAAGTGACTCTGTGACTAAGAATGAAACCAGATCATTTCTGCAAGCTGGTCTGTGACTGGAGTTTGAGCAGCAAATGGACATGTGCCAGAGCTCCCCAACCACATAACTCAGAGAAAGACTGAGAACACCTCTGTGTCATACCCTTGTGTGTTTGTATCCACTATGAACAACGCATAATGCTTACAAAAGCTTAGATGGCAATAAAGCCACGGAAGGCGGGGGGGGAAGTATGACACACTTCCAAAAATCATTAATTCACAAAACCAGCCAGAATAAAGACAATCCTGGAAAGGGAAACATTAAACATAAGCTGAAGAACACAAACCTGCAGGTCCTTATATTCCAGAGTTTTCAAGTGTAAAATCACCCTAGCCTCTGGCTGTTTCAAGACTCTATGAGTCATATCCTTGCTAACTGGAATACTTAAATTGAGCTTGTTCAGCATTTGTTACGATGGAAGGAAGTTACTTAGTAATAATAGGAAATGGAAAGCACAAGTCTTGTTTTTTTAAACCCATGTACTTCACTGTTTTCTGAAGTGGTCTTCAGCAAATGTGTTTGTCATTGCAGTGGCATGCTTACTTTTGCTAACCTGAATAACCTGGATGATCACAAGAAATACATTTTACCTGTATAACAGACTGTATCTATGTAGCTATGTGCATTTAGAAACTTCTGTCATCTGAACCTTTCAACATGTCTTTTTCCTCGCCTTCTGACCACTGGTGAATTGCCTGCAAGAGCCTCAGGATGCACTGTTGTTTTGCTGAATACAACTGCAGTTGTCACAGGCCGTACTCAGAAGTTACAAAATTGAACATTTTGTTGGCAGCTGAACTCGAAAGCTGAAACTGGCTTCTAAGTTCTTAGGTGAAATACATTGTAAAAATGTATTTGAAATAATAGTATAAAACTCTTCTTTACAGTGCTATACTTACAATGGACCTAGTTAGCAGACCAACTTAAGGTCTCCCCTTAAATACCCAAAGGACTCAAATCATATTGTCTATTTGGAAAATAAAGCATAAATATGAGAAACAAATGTTTCTTAAAAAACTTAATTTCAACTACTGAGTCAGCAGCAGTTTGAAGTAGTATCTAGAGAAAAATTCAGCATGTCAAAATTGAAGATTTATTGGATATAAAAATGTTTATTATCATGCTCTTGATAAAAAACAATCAAAAGTTGGATGATAAATACAGCAGCTACCTCTCAGAAGGCTGTTCTAGCCACTTCTACTCTTTGCAACACTTGAATGATTTTCTGCATTTTAATTTTACTTGCCTATGAATATTTTTGGAGAATGTCATTTATCTATCTTTCTGTCTTTGGATCCCATTTCACTGCTATTTTTTCTTTAAAGATTTGCTTTCATGAGATACTTCTTTTTTTCCTCCTCAGTACTTCTAGTTCAGTTTTACTCATTTGTATTTTGATGCAGTTTCTCTGAGTCACTATTCTCAGGCACATGAACATCCATGATGGCAGGCAAATATATTGATACAAAGCTGTTATTTTTTACTTTAACCATGAATAAAATTAGGAAGAAAATTTAATTTCAAATAGCTACAGTCCAGATTAAATACAGATCTCTGACTTCGATTAGTTTTGCATATTTTAAGAGTTCCATATTTAGCTAGGCTGTTAACTGGACCACACCACAGACTGGTATCTGTACACCTGTAGAAGTGTTTGCTGAAGAATTCCATAGTCAGTGTCCATAGGTTAGAAAAGCCATATTACCTGGCTACTCTCAAATTGCTGTGTATCACAGATAATGTCCAGCTTTTCTTTTTTACACGACTTTGGCTCTCCCTCAGGTTTTTCTCAAAGAGTATCATCTGATATTAATCTGACATCTAAAATGTAATGGCTTCACTTAAATGGAAGATTTTAAGGTAAACAAAGTTATCTGTAAGTAAAGTTCTGCTGTCTAATCCATCTGCATCCAAAGCCAGTCTGCTAATGAAATAATTTTATGTACTTTGTTCAGTTTCCAATTAATTCACTGAAATCACCAGACTGACTGACATTTGCAAAGCTAGTTAGAAAAATCTGTGTCTAAATCAACAAATTAATTTTGAAAATGACAATTCTGTTCTTCAAAACACATAAATACAGATAAAAATAATATATCCCAGATTACATAGCATCCTGTGCTCAAAGCAAAGCCCCGAAGTCTGTACAGGGTATGGTTGCCTTCAGCGCAAAACTCATACAAGGCTTTCCAGTGTTCTTAGGCTTGACATTCCAAGTGGTTTTTTGTTAATTGTGGGGTTCTTTTCCTCAGCTTTCACAAGATAATAGTGAAAATTGGACCCTCAGATAACAATGTAAGAGCAACAAATAAAGGGTTATACTCCCTGCAGAGCGTTGTGCCTCAGCAGTGCCAGCCAACAACATTGCCACTGCTCCTGCAGCTCAGAAGTGGAGACAAGGGTGTCCTCTCCCACTACCTCATCATACTCTTCTACTGCAATGTCAGGTGCTTGTAGTAACACAGCGCCTGCCTTCACACAGAGAATACTGTAGGTAGGTAGCTCAGAGAAATAAAGGGCAGCTTGTATTTATTTTGTGCCCTTTGCAGATGGAATGTTTTGGTGCCAAAAGACTTCCCCAGGAATTGTTTTGATTAACATAAAATCCCATTTTTATAATAGATTAGTGATAATAATAAAAGTTAAAGCTCTGGTAGAAGTCTTAAATTCATAGTTTCCAATTACTAAGACACATTTCAGTACTAATGACACATCCAGTTGAATTCCAGCCTCATGAAGATGTAACAAGCTGCATCTGTCAAGCAGAGTTAAAAACACAAGGTGATTTAAGAACATCCAGAACATAAAATGGCTTTTCTATATCCAGTTTTAATGAAAAAAATACTGTATGAATAGAAACAGAAGTATAACAAAGAATTTTCAGTTAATCTAGGAAAATACAGGGATAAATAGAGCAAATAAAACTAACATTTTACTTCCATGTTATTTGTATATCATGGAACTCCTGTCCCTATTTAAGCCACTTATGTTTCAAAACAGACTGGAAAATAAGAACAAAATATCCTCATGGTACTTTTACTGACATATTCTCAGTTCAAACTATAATGGTAGTATTCATATATTAATTTTTCATTTCTTGCGTGCCAAAAGTACAATAAAAAGACTCTCAAGCTATATTTTTGCTTGAGGAAGTAAAGTTTGATCTCATCTGTTTCCTTTTAATTTCATAACTTGCACATTATTACTGGCAGTACATTCCTTTGCTAAACAGTAATTATGGGGTTTTGATTTTTAATGTGCAATTTCTCAGATTTTATGCAACAATGTAAAGTTGACATGAGATAATGAAATATAGTTTTTACCAGTGAGGAGATCTGTTTTAAGATAACTTTCAAACACTTTAGGCATGAGCAAAAAAATTTTAAAAATCTTCACCAAACTAAAATTAACATACATGTATTCCATATATTAACATTGTCCCTGCTGTATGACTTAGTATGGTCCAAATTCCCACCACAGAGACTATTTATATAATTTTCTAGTGTGTCCATATCTTCTTAAATTGGAAGAAATATGTTTAGAAGAGAAACCTGATCTAGTAGAACATATAATGGGGATAGATTAACTTCAATTATGTTACTTGAAATAAAATATCCATTATATAATGGATGAAATATCCATTATATTAAGCTACTGGCTGGCAAGCATTAAATCAAATATAGACTTCTACATACTCAGTATCTGTAGTAAAGTATTATAACATATTAAACAGATTAAAATCTCTTTCCAGCACAGGATGAATCCTGTATAAACTGCCTCACATAAGATAGTTGAGAGTTATGAGGACCCCTGTCTTTTTTGGTATTGTATTCTGAGCTTTTCCAGTTGCTCTACACACTGTGTCTGGGCCAGCTTCAGTGTTCGGTTCTCCTCTGTCAGTTCTGCGTACTCCTTAGCCAGCTGAGCAGCATCCATGCTTTCTTTTTCCACTTCTTCCAGCCTGGCAATCAGCTCCTTTCTGATGATAATGAAAAAAACCCCAAAGATTAAAAACGGCAGTATGCAAAAATTTGTCATCATGTGTTAGGTTAAAGCTGGACTATAGGTGATTAACATGCTATTTACCTGGGCTCTTGTGAAACAAAGACCTAGAAAATTATTCGTTAGAGTCCTCTTTTTCCCTTTAAAATACAAAGCTGCCAAAACCTCTCATAGGTTTGCTGTTCAGCAATCAAACCTGAAAAAAGCCGAGGACCTTCTAGTATCTCTAAGTTTGGTGAGAGTTGAACATGCATTTCACAGGTGAGAATCGAGTTCCTGGAGACTACAGGCTAATATTTTGCCTAAAGAAAAACAGTTCAATTTTTCTCTCAGTACCAAACATATCTGGAAAAAAGTGATGTGGGGTTTTTTTGTTGTTGTTTTTTGTTTTATTTGGTTTGGTTGGGGTTTTTTTTTGTGTTTTTTTTTTTTATTTTCTTTTATTTTGGTGGGTTTTTTGTTTGTTTGGGTTTTTGTTTCTTTTTGGTTTTGTTTCAGTTGGTTAGCTTTATCAACAAGTTTTGTGAAGTACACCCGATTTCCTTTTCTCTGCTACAAAAAAAAAAAAATTTCTAGTAAATACTAGGTATGTGAATCTGAACTATATATATTGTTTCTATAATGTGTTAATGTTTATACCTTAGCCTTGCTGCAGAGGAAGAGTGATAGAGCTGCAAACCTGACCCCTCCTGGTCTTTATAAGAGTAGACACAAGAGGGGATTCGAGCTGTTGCTTCTTTCTGGGTGGAGTCACACAGTGCCCTGTATTCCCAGAGCTAGCCCAGAGCTTGGAGTCTCCTATATAGTATCAACTGAAATTACCTCAGCACAAGTTAAGATAAAAGAGGCCTGAAAACAAAACACACTGAAGGCATGAGTAACTCACAGGGTATCTAATCGCTCTCCACTTAGTTACCCAGCAGGCTAGCCTGGCCTCTGCTTTTTTTTCCTCTTTATGTCAAATCATTTATTCACCCTTGCTACAGGAAGCCTCTTCTAAAAGGTTCTTAGTTCTTTTGATCATTCTGTCTCAGAGATTAGTTAATCTTTAACTGTTCATACCCCTGTGACTTTATTTCTCAGTCATGTCAAAATAATGCTTGTAGATCATCAGTGGGAAGATGTAATGCCTTCCAAGTGGATAGCTTTTGCAGCAGTCTTTAAAGGACCCCTCTTGTCAAGCTAGACCAGTGCTTCCAGATAGGAAATTCCTGCAGATCAGTAATTCTATTGCCACAGGTCAGAGTATTCATGAAATTATAACATTTCAGTATTTGCTGATCACTTAGATTACTTAGAGCTGCAAAACTACCTCTTACAGCAGCAAAACTGTAAGTACCTGGGTTTTGAAAAACACTTCTATCTGGCTTTCTTTTAGGATTGGTCTTCCTCTGTCTTTACTACAGCTTTCAATGATAGCACAGTTTGCACATGGTTTAGCTGACTGTTTACAGTCACAATTACTGCAGATCAAGGAGTCACAAATAAGAAGAGACCCCTGGACCACTCATTCCTCCCAACTGTGTTTCCCATACCGAAAAAAAACCAAACCAAAAAAACCCCCAAAACCAAAAACCAAACCAAAGGGAAGACTTAGGAGCCATTAGAGTAGTTTTAAATAATCCAAAAATTGTAGCGTATAGAAATCCTCCAGTAGCTAAATACGTTGGCTTTGTTTTATATCACTGAGGTAATACATAGCAGCTATGCTGCAGCAAAGCCACCTCTTTTTCCTTTCACCAGATGTATACAGCATATTCAATCAGGTCTTCAAGAGAAAATATCAAGACTGTATTTTTGTTCAGCAGAATTTTATTAATAATTGTCATCATAGAGTTTTGTTTGGTTTTGTTGGTTTTGGGTGTGGGTTTTTTGGTTTTGGTGGGTTTTTTTGGTTTTGTTTTTGTTTTTTTTTTTAAAGCAGCAAGCTAGTAACAGATTAATTTCTCTTTGTTTGGGCCATGGTAGATCAACCAATTTTTAAATTGGCCAAGATGAACTGATCTTGCTAGACAGTTTGATATTCCAGCTCCTTTTAATGGGCTGCAAATAATGATTTCACATATGCTTTAGAGAGTGAGAAATGGATTTATAAGCAAAGAGATTCTACAAGTCTAGCAGCTTTAATCACTCAGGTCTCTTAGGGCTTCCTCTAGAAGATTTTTATCTCTTGAGACCAAAAGAGAGCTCCAGCAATATTTCTTTACAATTATTTTACTGATGCAATGCTGAAGTGAAGGATTAAATTAAGCTCTTTCCAATTACAGACTCTTGACTTAGAACTGTTCCAAAGAAATTAATTCAGAATCATTCTTCCTTGCTTTTCTTACACTTACATGGTTCTTAAAGGGATTTGCAGTGAACACACTAATAAGTAATCAGAATCTTAAAAGCAGGTAAACCTTTTCCAGAGGGACTTTTAGTATGTGTAAAAGAAAGGTACTAACTACTCTATTTGGACTTGAGCCAGGAGTGGCACAGACAGACAGTGTGCAGACTCTGACGGCTCTATTAATGAATGTCAGTTCTGCTTTGATAAGATGAGGCTATGTGCTGCTCTCCAGTAATACTCAAGCAGCACAGACAACTTTTTTTCCCCCTGGGATTTAGCTTTGCTACTAAACAAAATATAAATGCATTAAACCCAAAATATACTTATTGCTGTAGTCCACATTCTAGAACCTCCCTCACAGAAGCAGTTTGCTTGCACTGAGGTAGTAAAATTGCCCACTTCTGAGTCAGCAGAACCTACTTATTCCCTTCCCATCAGGATCAACACCTGTTTACAGGGTAGGGTGATGTTTCAAGCAAATACTGCCAGACTGCCACAGACATCTAAAATTAGAGTACCAGGGAATTGCTAAATGTTATGAATGGTGTGGTTTACGAAGCTCATAAAAGGATGAGGACAGTAACCAACATTTGCTTCTGATCTAATCCAGGATTTGAACTTAGCTTCCAGAGGTTAAAAGAACACCATACTAAGCTCTTGCACTATCTAGCTTTTGTTATGGATGCTTAATAAATAGATCTAGCACTGTGTAATCTGTGTTTTCTGTTAATGGTTACCCTGAGTTTAAATATTAAACAGCATTGATAAGGTATTTTCTAAAATGGTGCTGAGGTACTTGAAGCTTTGAGGCAATCCGTAATGTACACTTAAAATGTTCTTTTTCGGGGAGGGGTTTGGGTGGGAGGGGTAGACAAGTGTGATTTGCATTGTAAACCAATAAACCACAAGCCATGCCAGAGCAAGAGAAAAACCCAGCATGGTTTTAGGGAAATGATGACTCTTGTTCTGGCTTTAATGACTGACCATGCACAGAACAGATTTCCTTTACAGTAGTAGTCAACAATGGTTGAACTCAATCTTAAAGGTCTTTTCCAACTTAAACAATTCTATGACTCTGTGAATAAATACCAAGAAAAGTGACAGACAAAGCAGATAGATTCATCTACAGGTAAGTGTATTTGAAAATGGACTGGACTCAAGGAAACTAGTTTCTGTAGTGCAAAGAGGCAGACTTGGATTCCTCCTGTTGTGAACAATGTATACAGGATCATGTATCCGTGGTACTACACAGCTCTTCCCAGCTAACACTTGTCTGTGTATTCTGGTAGCTGTAAGGTCATTTACTCCTCCCATAATTGACATGGCTTTGACATCAGGAGGAATCATGAAACCCTGTAATTGCTGTCTGAGAAGAGGGCTCTTGTGTGTTAGAAGTCTACTAATTAATTTCCAAAACAATGAGAGATCCTGTTTTAATGTAAATGAAAATATGTCTCAGGTGCCAGCACATAAAAGGTCCGTAAGTATTCATCACTGTAATAGGGCAAGTTGAGGTTTCTCTTTGTATTAGAAAAGATCTAATTTCCACTATTTGACAAGTAACATATATTTTGTATACACGTAAGATATTGAAAGATCAGGTCTAGAATGAGAAAATTATTAAGATAAATGTTTGCCTTTGTGGTTTACACCATTTTTTTTCTGCAGTATTTAAAAGTCTGAGGTCTACTCGTCTTAACAGTGTTGGGACAGACACTCCAGAAATAGTGTACCTACCTGGACTTGAGACCTTAGAAACAGTCCTATGGTCAGGAGAGCATGCTAAAGCATACAGAAGGATCCCTCAAATTTAAGCAGACATCCCCCCTGCATGTCTACTGTAACATGTAAAGGAAGGAAAAGAAATCATATCCATTGCAAAGAAAAAGAGTGATCCTAAACCAGGTGGTGATCAAACGATGTTTTCTAGAGAGTTATATTAGAATTGTCTGGGGGAGGAAAAGGAGAAAACCAGCCAGTGCTAAGAATATAAGATATAGCTAGCAACCATGGCAACTCTAATATTTAACTACATAATCCAGGGTCATTATCTAGTAATAGCAATATAACAAGTGCTCAAAATAACCAGTCATCGCATCCCTTTCACCCAAACTTAGATACCCAAAACCATCTGTTATGGAAATACATGTGGGTTTCTGGAACATAAATTAAATTACATTCTGTGACCTAAATGTGGTGTGTTCTCACTTCCACACCCTTTTCTTTCTTTTCGATGATGTGTCCCATTCCAGAGTAATTTTGTGCCTTGTACTACATATTGCTTGCCTAAATGGGAAGATTGTGAGTGAAAACAGCAAGCAAAGCTATGATTATTTAGCAAAAAACTGTACCAAATGTTCTTTTAAATTCTTCCAATTTCTTGCTTCTCTTTGTTCATCTTTTCCCTAAGTAACTTATTTTCCCTTTTTTGTATTCACTTTGTCCTTTGATTTTCCTTTGTTTGAACCTGCAACGTCCCTTTCTCTCTCACATTCCCCATTTTCCTGTGAAATAGTTGGCTTCTCTCCCACTCCCAGACTAGTACATTCTCTTGCCATCTGCATTGCATAGAAGAGAAAGGGGCAAATAAACTCTGTTCTTGCCCTGGTGAAAAGCAACCCTTGTCATTTCAAACCACTGCCTTTCTAAACTTCAGCCATACCTAATCTGCACACTACAGTAACAGAAAAGTCAAGCTGAGCAGAATTAAAAACCTTTGAAAAGATGCAAAAGAGTAAATATTTTTTACTATGTTAAAACAATGATATTCAAATTTCTATTTCTTAAAGATGTCTCCTTTAGAAATAAACCTGCATGGATTATTTCATGCCTAAAAGGTTACACTGAAGTTTGGAGGGTGAAACAAAACTTGTTTAAAGTAGAATGAATACTACCCCATTTCTTGTTTTACTGAAAAGCTCCAACACTTCTATGGACATTTATGTTAGGTTAACTTAATGTTATTTCTTCCTCCTAGCCAACAAATCAAAAATGTTTGCTCAATCCATTTTCTGCTCTTTTCCTGACAATTACTGTCTTCAGTATTCTGTGTATACAGTGTATTATCAGTAGGCACCACAGATACAGGCACTGCCAGGTGGGACTTGACATTTCAATTCCACAGGTGAGTTGATCTGCATAGAGGAAGTTCAGAGGACTGGCAGGGGTACCATCCAACAGAACTTCTGTTTGCCTTCAGTCAGAAAGTATGGTGAAGAACACTGCAGATTGTTTGTTTCTTTCACAAGGTATGAAACTTTATCTTTGCCCATTGATTATTTTTTTTTCACATTCACATAGTGATCATTAGACCAAAACTCTCTTTTACTTTTTGCTTACTCCTTCACCTCCACACTTAAACTCCCTTTCTATCTAGTTTTACATAAAAATCAAGGTTAATGTGTTCAAGTTCTGTATGCTCACATGTGTGCAAAGGTAAGTGTGTCCTAATATCATTTTAATCCACCTTCCAATTTCAACCAAACTTCATGTGGTGAAGAGGCCCCAAATAGTTTCTGAAAGGTTTTATAAAAGCAGACTGCTACAGAAAGGAAAGACCCCAAAGGAGAAAGGCATTATCATGAGATCTCCTCCAAAATTACAAAATGGACAATCTACTCGGAGGGGCAAGTCATAAATAGTTCCTATCTGTAGGAAAAAAAACCAACAAACCAGCTTTGGTTGGCACTTGCAGCTTTTTAAACCTCAAAATCAAATAACCACAGTTCACCAACCTGTAGGAAATTAAACATCTTCAATCCCAGTGCTTGAAGGACCACTTCAGATTAAGAGATTTGGAAGGTGAAGGATGCTGCACTGATATTTGCCATGTTTAGGCATTTCACTGCTACACAGCATGTGAATATCTAGGCCACAAATATGTAATTAGAAGGCACATAAGATTCACAATAATATAATTCTATTTGCTGCCTTATTCAGCCACTCTTGTTTTAACATGTTTACTGGGACATGAAATCTTCTACCCACAGTAGCAGTGGTGGAACCTTACTCACATAATTCCACTGTTGACATCCACCAATGGTATGAAGGAAAATTCCAGCCTGAAGCCCCTTAATTCATCCAAGATAACCACTGCTGAGAGGCTGACTCACCATTTTGAGCTCAGGTACACAATTTTGTGTATGTATCTGCCATTGCCAAGGCGCAACATAGTAAGTCAGCTAGTACCACAAAGTCCATAGATAAATAAAAATGCATTCAAATGCCTTTTTTTTTTTTTTTATCATTCTAGTAAATGCAAATATCTATATGTGAGTCCAGTTTTCAGAGGCTCCAAGCATTCTTCATAAATGTTTGTAACTGATTCCCTGAACTTCCGAAAAGCTAACTTCCATCTCTTCAAGGAGTCAGTCAGCAGGATATCCTGGGAAACAGTCCTCAGAGACAAGGGAGCAGAACAGAGCTGGCAGATTTTTAAGGACACCCTTCATA
>JAAGNO010007117.1:18875-48865 GCA_033439905.1 Ceryle rudis
ACAGGAAGGCTGGAGAGGGGGTGTTTACGAGGCCCTGGAGTGAAAGGACAAGGGGTAATGGGTTTAAATTAGAGAGGAGTAGATTTAGATTGGACATCAGGAAGAAGCTCTTTACATTGAGGGTGGTAGAGCAGTGCAATAGGCTGCCCAGGGAGGTGGTTGAGGCCTCATCCCTGGAGATATTTAAGCTGAGGCTGGACAAGGCTCTGAGTAGCCTGTTCTAGTTGAGGGTGTCCCTGCTCACTGCAGGGGGGCTGGACTGGATGACCGTCAGAGGTCCCTTCCAGCCCTAGCCATTCTATGATTCTATGATTCAGGGATGTGTCAGTAATAATAATGAATTTATATTAGTAGACTTTAAAAACCAAATGATCTAAGGTGACCTTTTGAGTTTATACATGTAAGGTTAGGTGCTTACCAATCTTTTAATATTTTATAATCCGCTTGGATTTTCAGAGAAGACAAACACACACAGTTTTCACTGAGTTCACTTGGTTTCTAAATACACATGTAAGCAGCTTATATTAGACAACTAAATTTCACAAATCATTGCAAAATTATTTGAATTAATTACCTTGTATACATCTTTTTAAAAACACCAATTACTTTCGATTGGCCAAGTTTAATTAACAATAAATCAAATGCAAACACTGGGATAAATTAGTGTTAATCTCTTCTGGTTATTTTTTCTTCTTTTTTAACTTTTGTGCCAGTCTGTCAGCAACTGAGTGCCACGCAGCTCCTACAGTGGAAGTTAATTTGTAGTGGGAAACCTCTACTAGCTCCAGCACTTTAGGCAACAACTAACTATACTGTGCCTGTAGCCATCAACCCCGATAAAGACAAGTCTCATTTTCTTACCCTGTATAGTTGGGATTCAAGGAGATCTTTGGCTACCTTACTTGTAAGACTACAGGATTTCACCAGTTTCCCTCCCATCAGCTTGCTTCTGCAGCTGAAGGGTCACACACATGAAAAGTTATCTGAACTGCATGGTCAGCTGTGCAAAGATTTCTATGAAAAGTATACAGCAGTCCACCTTCTACTAAAAGCCGACTCTTCAGCAGAGTTCTTTTGACCCTTGTTGCTATATTACAAATGTTTCTTTTCAAGCAGCATCTGGAAAAATCATGGTCTGGTCTTAATTTTCATAAGAAGTCTCAAAGATTGATACTGGGGTGACTGTCCCTGAGGAAGGCAACGCTGCTTGAACTCACCTTCAGTGTGAATGTAAGAATAAAAAAAGGATTTTAAAGAGAAAGTTTACTTGGCAGAAACTGTTGTTCTTTGAGGTTCGTTGTCTGTTTAAAATTTTGACTACTCAACCTCTTTCCTCTCTCTGAATTTCTTTTTCAGGTTTCTTATGGAAAGGGACCAAATGTCACAGAGTACTATTTGACATTTAATAGGCATGTAAAGATGACAGGAGTATGAGCGTAGGCCACAGAAAAGAAAAAAGCCTCCAATTTATGCACTTTGGATATGAACACCTACAATGTCAATGTGCATAAAGACAATGCACCTCACAGAAAAATGTTTACTAATATTATCAAGTATTCTAAACCTAACTGAGGATCCATTATGTTTGTCATTAAAATGTGTAAAGTTAAACTGAAAAATATTTCCCTAAAACTAAAAAGAGGACAGGCACCAGCTGCATGAGATTGTTACACGACCTGGAGGATGTCAATTAGGGTTTTAAGGGTCATCTGTATAACCAAGAGCCCTGAACAATGACAACTCTGTGTCCTTAGTAGCCTCAATTGATCCTATGGGCCAATGATTTAACTGTTGTGCTGTACTTTTTCCATCAGGCAGAGGTATGAGGTCAGAAAATATCATGTGACACCCTCATGTTTAAAACAGGATTTTACAGAGAGAATATACAAGAGTAAATACTTCAGGAAAGTTACTCACTTTCTTTCTTCCAGCAGAGCAATTTCTTTCTTGACCTCATGGTACTCTTCTGCTATTTTGCAGTGCTGTTTGTACACCTGCATAGATTCCTTAGAGTCATGACAAGGAGGCAGTGGCTTTAAGAAAGAAGAAGAATTAAAAATATATACTGCTTTTGAATAAAACATTAGGAAAACCCACATACTTTGAAAGTTACAATATTTATTTTAATTCCTGTGAGAACAGTTAAAGATTATTTTTCCCCACTCTACTAATGCAGGATACAGCTAAATATTCCTAGTGATGGCCTTTCATGGAAGAGAAAAAACACTTCCCTGCATAAGAATATTCATAAACCTTCAAACTTTGTAAGGATTTTTAGAAATTTCCTTGTCATCTTTGCAAATTATCCCTGAATATCGTTCAAAGAAAGATTTCTCCCTTATGCCCTTCTTTTCAGTTACAGTGATATAAGAATGCTAAAGTTGGTCAGACACATAAAATAGATGAGCTTGTTTTCACAGCAGAAATGCAGCACTGGGCAGAAGGGTGATTTGAGTGCAAACAAGCTCTTATTCTCCAATTCTGCAAAATGAGAAGA
This sequence comes from Ceryle rudis, assembly GCA_033439905.1. Lineage (NCBI taxonomy): Eukaryota > Metazoa > Chordata > Aves > Coraciiformes > Cerylidae > Ceryle > Ceryle rudis. The sequence goes on from JAAGNO010007117.1 coordinate 21,373, forward strand.
AAAGACATGGAAAAAGATTCACTTAACACTCTTTTTCATAGATGCAATGCTTATTCCAGTTTATTACTAAATGGGACAGGACTGTGAATTGTGACACTAGGGCTGATTCTGCTGGGCTGAAGAGGAGTTACACTGCTGACTTCAGTGCAGCCAAAATTTTTCTATCCCAGCAATCCCTCAAGCTGTAAGTAGTTTGCTCAAGATCATACCCAGTTTCTCCGCAACTCTATTTCCTGTAGAAGAAGGGGATATACATAGTTAGCAGACATGTTACAGGAGTTAAATCAGCTATATTTGCAAAGGGTTTTAAATTTCCATGAGAAGTGCAGGTGAAATTAAAAGTAGAAGGATGACAGCAATTAAAGAAAAATAAAAATCAGGTAAAAAAGACACAGTGAAAGCAAAAGCACTGTACCCACTAACCTGAATACCAACATTACTGCAGCAAGGTTTATTTATTTTTTTTTTTAATGCACACTGGAAGTAATAAATATGGTAAGTAAACCCCCTCTATCCTGGGACTCCTCATGTTAATTTCAACAAAGATTTTGAAAAAACCAGTCTGATTAAATGTCAGTGGTTTTTATTCCTTAAAAATAATGCAACTTAATTTGGGCTTCAGGCTTGACTGTCATATTTTGGCTATAGCACTTTCAGGAAGTGTAGTATTTTTAAGTTATTAGCCATGAATCAATTGACTGTAAATGAACTCCAAATAGCATGCTTGAGCCACCTGTTTGAAGAAAAAGGAAGCACTTAAAATAGTTCCTTTACTGTCCGCTTAAAGAACATCCAATTGCCTTTCCCAATAGAAGCAGATTATTTTTTATTTCTTGTTGTCCTACTTTGACTCTTCTCTGTAGTATAATATTACTTCAATGACATTGTTAGGAAAAGCACAACTCTCCAGACCTTTCCTATTTATCTTGCAAACCTTTGTTTAGCTAAGTTAGGGTATTTAAATTTTACATATTCAAAAACAAAGATAAAAATATTTTTATCCAGGAGACAGTGTAAGTTGGCATCATATGTACCCCAATGTACAAAAGTAACTAATATATGTACCTTGCAAGTACATGTAGATGGTATGTCGTGTTCTAAATGTCTAAACGTATGTTTTTAAATGTAAAAATGCTGTGGCAGAAATGTTTCAGAGCACATCATTTCATTCTCTCTGAGCTTGAAGAATCTGGGAACCCAAGGACTTGGTGAATCTGGTCCCTAGGAAAGGGCTTTTAATTGCATTTCAATGTGGATGAGCAATAGCACCATTCATATAGCCACTCAAATAATAAGCACAAATTTAACAAGACAGAATATAGAAGTCTCAGTGCTCTAATCCAAGAATGCAAGGGTGAGCCAAAGTAGCATCTCTGGTATCTACCAGAGATCAGCAAACAACAAATGCATCACAATAAAACAATTTTGAACAGTACCCGGGGAAAGTCCCCAGACTGTGATACTTCAAAAGAAAAAACAAAACAGAACAAAACAAACCCCACCTTGCTTTTGCTTCCAACTTAGTTTCCACAAATCTAGCTGGTTTAAACTAGTTTAAAAACTAAAGCAGCATTAAGTTTCTATATTCCAGCTTCCCACTCAAAAGATATATATAGAGAGCTAAAAATTATCTAGTCATGCTGAGACTTAGTATCTAATTCCCACTTAGAACCAGTTGCTGACTTTCAAACCCCTTCCTTTCATTGTTTCCTCTTCAGTGTTCTCTTTTCTTACATTGATATTTAATTACTCAAAATAAACTGACAACAAAAGATACAATGGGTTTACTAATATTCAGTTCATACAGTTCTTTTCAATCTTGTCTGATGTTATTAAGCACTACATCAAGAACTTTTTAAATTTTGAGTGCATTATTACTTTAAAATGTAAATTTGATAATGTTTTTTTATATGACTAGATGATGACACTTTGGTTTTCTCTTCTGTAATTTTGAAATTTCTAAGAAAGGCTTTGGAAATAGTATCTACAGCCCTCATGAATAATTTCTGGTCAGTAGGACACAAAACAGGCTTATGCAATTATTATTTAACAAACACCTGTACTGCAATCACAAGAAAAAATGGAGGGATACAAGTCTAGTCAGTTCTTTGCTGCCTGATGGAAAATCCAAGCCAACACAAAAGCACAGATTTTACCCATTTTGACATAAAAAGTGCAAATAATTAATGATATAACTATTCCCACCAGAGAAGCATTTTCAGAAGATGGCAAGGCAAACTCCTGGAAAAGAAATGCAAAAAGAGACAAAACTTGCTTGTTCCAAAGGGGTAACTCCAATTACCCAGCAGATGTTTAAATATTAATGCATTTCCCCAGAAAAGAAAACAGCAGTAGAATAGTAACAGTTATTGGACTAGGCCGTACTCATCTAAATAGGAAAGGGAGGAACCTGCAAAATCAGTGAGTCCAGTTTCTCATTATCAGAAGCCTATCCTACAATTCACAGGCTTGCCCAGTTCTGTTCCCTGCCTCAGTTGTAAGACTGGACCAGAGCCTCACCAAGGATTAGAAGCCTTTTTCTAATTTCCAGTCTGATTTTTTTGAAGACACGTTTGTGAAGTCTTTTATTGTGCCAGCACTATCTTTCATTCAAATGGTGGCTCTCTGTCCTACCTGTTTTACCCCTCAGATGTACTTACAGAGTGCTCTCATGTACTTTCTGAGACCTATGTCTCAGTAAAGCTGCATTCCTCTAAGCCATCCTAGATGAAATTTCCATTTTCCCTAGTTTATCCAGTCTTTCTCTGCTCCACAGTCCACCTGGAATGACTTTTTTGAATGCCTGGGCCAGGCCATGGGAGGTGTTGCAGATGAATTCCTGTAGCAGAGGAAAAGACTGGAATTCCTAGCAGAAAGAGCTTTTCATCCATGAAGTCTGTATACTATTTCAGGATAAGAGTTTGCTAGTTTACCCAGGCAACTAATTATAACAGGCCTTAATAAAGTTCAGTTTGCAGTATATATTTTTTTTTTTACTCAGAAGCCAACAGCCATACTTCAATTTTTCCTTAGGACATCCCGAGCTTCTTACTTCATGAAGTATCTTGCTCATCCATAAATTAATATATATAAAAGCATACCTGCTACATAAGCAAAAAACACCCCTGGCCAAAGAAAGTTATATTTAATGGCAACAGTTGCTACTTTTAATCCTGTTTATTTCAAGCTTTAGTGTCATCCATTTTCCTGTGCTGACAAAATATGCGCACACTGCATCTCTGATTTTGTTCACAAAGCTAGTACAAAAAGCTACAGTTTTCAGTTGTACTAGTGGTCTACCATACTACACCTGATTTTTAACAGAGTCTGCATTTTCCTTGTATTTTGTTGAATAACTCATTGTGACATTGATAAACTTTCCACACAATCCAGCAAGTAGACATCAAGAGATCCTGTTATAGGCTATTCTGTAACTGTGTGTACATCTTTACAAGACATATGCACTGTTTATTGAGTTTTCTGTTTGGAATTCAGATATGAAAGATGTTGGAAGGTGATATGCAAAGGTAATTCATGAAGAAACAGAAAGAGCCTGAGTGGTTTTGCCTGATTTTTAAGAAAGGTTGAAGGTGCTGTTCTAATTAAAATCTTTGCCGGGGGACACAAAAGGACAGTTTTCAGTAATTTTTTTGCTTCACTCACATGACAAAGTTTGTTTTGCCTTATCAGCATTCCATATCAACAACTGTTGTATAGTTGATACTGTCACCGAAGTGTTCAAAAACAGTTTATTATTTCACCTTAATTTGTTTGCACTTACTTTTTGGTTCTACTGAGAAGAAAAGGAAAAAAAAAAAAAAAAAATCAAAACTTTCTGTTGAAAAGGTTGAAGTTTGAAAAAATAATTGTATCATGCAGTTTTGCCAGCTGAGCATGTGGAGTTATCTGGAAGGCAGTCTTTAGCACCAGTCTAATTAGAGAGTGGTGTCTCACTTTTTGCAAATTTGGTAATTTTCAACTAAACCATTTTGTAAAACCGGAAAGTTCAGTGCCAATATTATGCACATGGCATGTGTTCATTATATAGCCTTGTGTACTCTTCCATGATGAAATAAACCACCTTATCCAAGCAAAACTGATAGTTACACTTTTTGTTGTGCAACTGGAACTCTCCAACTAGTTTCAGGTGTCTAGTCTGGGATAATCATACTATGAAAGTGAAACAGTGCTCTTTCCTCCAAACAATTCAAGTCACCTGTATGAGAGCAACTGAGAGTTTTGCTCTCCTTTCCTGAGAGATTTTTCCATTCTTTTCTAACCTTAGCATGATGCTCTTAGTAAACATTCATGTCTTACATAATCTAAGATCATAGTTATCACAGCAGCATTACAGGAGACTTATCAAGTTCATAAACAATAAAATCTAATTATAGAGCACCACTGTACTCTAAGAATTCACTTGGAATTGATACATATTTAAAAAAAATACAGCATACCCTATAAAAACACAGTATACTTGTAAACTTCCCAGAATAATTTGTATGTGTCTAACAAGAATCTTGGGAGTTAGCAGAGCAATAGTTCCATTACTGAAGTTCCAGAGGAAACAAGTTTTCTGTTAAATGCTTGTATCACACACAATAAACTGTCCCTTTCATAATAGTTTAACTGATTCTTTTGTATAGATATTTCCCCCTGAAACATGAAAAACTACCCCTTGACTTAACAAACTGATATTATAAGTGGTTGGAACCTTTTCTCTGTTGCAGCAATTTTACAGTCATCTAACTCCATTGATCTCAACAGATCTGTAATACAATATATGATATAAATGCCTCTCTCAAGCTTCCAATTTCATGAGAAGAGATGATAAAGAATTACAGAACACCCTGCTCATCCGTATGTGACTTGTGTTCTTCCCTCTTCAGGATCAAACTCCCAGCTGCAATAAAGACTTTGAAAGAGAAGAGGTGAACAGAGCAAGTCACAGGAAATACTGGAACAGGACAGACAGCACAGAGGGCATAGTAATGTGGGTACTTAACACTAGATACCTTCCTCTGTGTTCAATGACCTAAACAACAAGGCCTTCGATGCTGATGTAGGTGCCTAAATATAGCAGATAACCCATAGTAGAGTATCTGTCAGAGGGGCCACCCCCCACTATTGCAGCTAATCAAGGAAACGCCTTCCAAGGGCCAGTCAATCTTTTATACAAGGCAAGGAGGTTAACATTTCCCAATAACAAACTGACAAATGTAGCAAGCCTAACCTCGCTGCACTACCCACCACGTGGCTCACACAAGGACAGGAATTAAATGACACTGAAGCCCAAATAAGCAAGTGCTTTATCCTCATTCAAAGTGTTGCTTGTCAGTGGGAAGAGAGTAATTTACAATACTGCAAACAAAAGGAACTGATAGCAAGAAGTTTATTAATATGAGCTTTGTTTCACTGGGAGCTTATCGGGAACTTCTTAGGTGTTTGTTTTTGTTTGTTTGTTTTTGTTGTTTCATTTTGTTTTGTTGTTTTGTTTTGTTTTATCTTTGTAATAATAAAGCTTCTAAAGAGACGAGGCTTTTCCTATATATAGCTTAAACTGCTCTGTTCTCATATGTAGGGCTTTTGTGTCTGGTTGACTGTACATTTTTTTTTTTTTTAAGTAAAAATAAAGGAAAAATAGCAAACCTTTGGAGTTAAGAGTTGGTATTATTTTCTTACAAATTGCTTCTTGGAATTTCTTCCCCTCAGTGTAGCAGAAAAATGTAACATTCAAAAATTGAAAAGACAACATTTTTATTCTGAACTAGCTAGTAGATCAGAACACTAGACAGATCATTTTTATTCTTTAGAAAGAAGCTGTAATGTTCACCTAGGATTGTTCTCTCTTAAAAGTCCTTATAAAGGATTAGCTATTTGCAGTTAGTCTCCTAGAAATACCCTTTCTCCAGCCAATCCTACCTCTGCCTCTGTAGAATTAGTGCTGGTGCTTGGACAGCAGGGTTTATTACCCTGTCAAGGGGAGGCTGCACTGAACTTTGACCTGCCATCGGATACCAGTGTCCAGGGAGTAGGTATGGTAGGATCGTGGTAGGAAAAGTGGGAACACTAGGTAATTCTGCTTAAACAGCCAAGTTGTCTGCCAGGGCCTAACATAGAATGACAAGGGCTTGAAGCTTAAAACAGAGGTGCAAATTGCTTGGTACTCGGGCTGTGGTCTGCTGCCTGCATGAATAAAATTTTAAGGCTCTGATTTCCCAAGTCACTCAATGAACTTGAATAGCTTTCAAGCTGCTTTCAAAATCCAACCCGAAGATCAGCTAATTTGGTCTTTTGGTTTGTTTTTAAAACAGGTCTTAAAATCTTCCTTCATATGTTTCAAACCTGGGAAGTTGGGTTGTTTGTTTATTTGTGTTTTTTGGTTTGTGTGGTTTTTTTTCTTTTTATGAGTGCCTATTATTATACAGCCACCTACCCTCTATTTATAGTCTGCTTCTTTAAATAATATACAAATGCTTTTGACTATTTATGGCATGGTGATGAAAATCTGGATATGATACTTTAATTATGAAATTATATACCAGCATTCTTATAAATTCAGGCATTTCAGGCTTCTACACCACTGCTGATTAAAGGTTTTATTTACATGACACCTCATGTGTGCTGCTTTATATTAGCTAACTTTGGGATAGAGAAAAGCATGAGTGGAATGACAAGGGATACCACCATTCAGTCCTCCTGCAGGTCCTGGTAAAGCCTGTGTTGTAATTTGATTCTGTAATATAGGAACTACCTGTTTCAAAGCTGGTATGGTTAACATAAATTGCAACCACATGCTGTACAGGGGCTGACACACTCTTAGCAGTTTGGATTATAGCAATTTAGAAAAGTAATTAATAAGAAAACGTAATGAGGTAAATTATAACTTTGTTACAGTCATTGCTTTTTTGAAATTTTGAACTAGTAGTATAAACATAATGTAATTACATTAGTTATAACTTTAGGCTGTGATCCAGATTGACTAAAGCAAGGAAAATCAAGTTTTCATTGCTAAAGCTAAATGAATCAGCTCAGAACCCTGTGTTGACTTAACTCCTTCTGGTTGAACATAAAGACATCTAAATAGAAATATGCACATAAGCCTGAAAAGCTAAAGGATGAAGCACTACCACTAACTTTATAATTTTGAGTGCTTAAGTCAGCCAGATAGTCCTCATAAGTTATCCTTTCAACTACCTCGATATTACCCCAAAAAGTTCCTGAAGAGAATAAAAAAAACATTATCCGAATGAAAGCCTTTAATTGTTCCTTTGAATTTGTTATCATACTGAGATCATGAGAGCAGAGGAAGGTTCTCTTGAAAAAAATGTCAGGTACTTAACACACCAAGAGGGCACACTTAGTGGAATTGCTCTAGTGTCTACTTAAAAAACTTACTGAAGGGCTATTATTTATCCAGCAGATGTGAATGCTTCCAGAGGAGCAATTTCAGTCTATCATGAAATTACACTTTTAGAGTACATTGTATGTTCCATAAATGGGTCATAAAAGTCCTAATAAAAAAAAATCATTCCTTGGCCTGTGAAGTTCCTACATCTAACATTAACATTTTTGTTTATATATACCAACAGCAGTAATGATAATCATACTTTGCTCTTTTAGAGCAGTCTTCACCCACTGATCTCAATGCTCTTTCACAAAAAAGGTCAAAATAATTAACCTCTTTTCAGAGATGAGCAGAGGGATGAAGCAACTCCTCCAAGATCACGTAATGTGTCACTGACAGAGCTGGAAACAGAATGCAGTTTCTTTACTTCAGATACAGTGCTTCTGCCATGAAACAATATTGCTTTTCTCGAATTCTTCTGAGGAAAAAAAAATCAATCGCTTTTGCTGCACTGGAAGATCAGTGGAATAAAGGGGCCAAAGTACTACCCTGTTCCTTTCAGCCCAAATCTTACTTGCTATTTGTTCCTTCAATCTTCCCTAGTTACACCTAAGGAACATGCCCCTGTTCTCGGGATTAAAGGCATAGAGCAAGAAGAGTCTGTCATCCTCTGTTCCCTCCCCAGTCACTCTTTTGATGAGAGCAGCAGGAGAGAAAAGACAGTCCCTCCAGTGTTGTCTCACTAGTTGATGAGGACAGGAAGGATGACATCATCCGACAACACGGCTTGCTAATGCCTTTCTCAGTTTACACTCAGGAAACAACTGCCTTCATATTGAAATATCAGAGGAAGTCTAAATGCTCCTGGGAAACAGATGATCTGAAGTAGTTTACAAAAGCCAGCAAACACTCCAGAACTGCCACAGAGGAAAGGGAAATAATCCCTGGATACAGAACTGGCTCTGTGCCTGGTGAACCATGGAGTTACCATCAACTGCTGTCTGGATTGTCCAGTATATCAGGGCTCCATTATGCTATGCTGACAAATCGGACCAGTCACAAAAGGATTTGCTGTTTTATCCTGTGCTGCCTGCAGACACCTGCTAGGGCAACTGTTAGGTTTGCTGGCTATTCAGCATGAACTAGAGTAATTTTGAGGACGCTCTCATCAATCCTGATGATTGGCTTTAGTTACCCAAGATTAGACATAAGATGGTACTACAAAATACACTTTTCTATTTTCTTGGAATGTTTAAGAGAAAGCTGATCATAATGGTCTTAGCACAGCCTGTAGTCATGAGATTATAATACCTGTCTCATTCCTTCTCCCATCAAAGCCACAAGAACTCTCTTCATTGCAGTGCAGCAGTACATTCTGTGTTTTGCACCAGAATTAAAAAAAAAATTATTTAAAAAGCAGGTGAGATTATTAAAATAACAATTTCCTTGCAATTGGATTAAAAATGTCAAATCAATTTTTCTGCAGATCTTGAAAAGCCAGTGTTTTCTTCTGCGGAAATATAGAGTCTTATTAAATGTTAATAGGTTAGCAAAGCACCACTGAAAACTTTCACCTTAGCGTAACAATCAGAGGGTTTTTATCATAACAAATACAGTGAATGTGAAGTAGAACTGTAATTAAAAAAAAAAAAAAATTAATTTACCTGCAATTGCTGATCTAGTTCTGGAAATGCCAAAGGGAAGTTTTCAGAGGAATCATCATCTAAAAGGTAAAAATTATTTTAAAAGTCAATGTCTACCAAAAAGAGCTTTTCAAATGATCTGTTTAATGTATTCTATACTGCATATATGTATTTTCACAATAATATTGGTATCCTGCAAACACCTTCACAACTGCTTCTATTTCTACACCTCAGATACCTTAATAGACCCCTTGAAAACACTAATGGGTTGGAAATAAGAAAATGTTTAGGTCCTGTAAAGACAGAAAATGTACTTTGTATTGCAGTGATTAAGAAACAAAACAAAGCTGGTTAGCACAGTAGAACATGTGATAATTTGATAAAAACAATAAATCTAAACAAACTTTTTCCTGAGCTCTCCAATACACTGCAAAGTAAAGAACCTTCCAAGGACAGCATCCTTACTACCAAGGAGTTCATTACTTGAATGAAGGGAAAGATATCTTTCCCATCACAATACCTTGAGTTACCAGGGTGAAACCAACAATAATAGAAACCTTTTCTCCCACTGCCCAAAGGCAACCACAAGAACACACAAAGCAGCCTGGCAACCCCGTGACTAGAAGACTGTTATCTACACAGATATGATTAGAATGGGGAAGGCATGACAAATTTTACCATGCTGCAAAGAAATGTCTTTACTCTAACCTGTAGATAACAATCTCTATGGGCTAGAGTTAGTTCATTCATGACAACCAGCCAAACTGTGTTTTTATTTATTTCTTTATTTTTAGTACAGGCTTCTAGCAAAGGTGGGACAGACTGTGCTAGTTACGTCAGTGTTGTGATGTGGACACCTGCCCACTAGTAGCTGGACTGAGATCAGAAATATGAATCATACTTGGTAGCGTCACAGCTAGCCACTGCAATATTTCTTTCTCAGCGACTTTCACACTATCAGTTTTGCATTGGATTGTGATGACTGTTTATGCATCTTACTACAGGTTACGGGAGGTGAACAGAAGGTTACTATTAGCTAGCTTACAGAGTCAGTTATTTGTAATGTGTCAAAATTAAACAAGGATAGTTTGCATAGGAGAAAGTTGCTAACGTAGGTCAGACCCTGCAACATGCTCTGTGCTGGCAGACTTGTACACTACAACAAAACCTCAAACAAGATTAAGAGGGCCATGTTTCAAAGCTGGATTCAGAAAATTATCAAAAAGTACAGGCTAGTATTTAAATTATTTGTTAAATAATTATCCTGCCCTCAGTGGTCATACAGCAAAGAAGGTTAGGGGGAAAAAGCTAAATGAATCACCTTATCCTATGAAAAATAAACACACAGGCTAATATACGGTCAGAGACTTGTTTTAACTAACATAGCTAGAGCTAGGAACCTCTAGGAAGGTATGCCTAGAGAAGAAAAAGAAAATACTGTGATACAGAGGGCAAAAGCAAAAGCTTTTGAACTTCCTCAGGAAAAAAAAGTGGAGTTTTTTCATGGTGTAAGGGTCTTGCTAGTATTATCAATAAAATCATACCTACCCCCCTCCCCAACTTCATTTTCACACCAGGTCTCAAACATCAATTCTGGAAAATACTTAAATTCCTTTAATTGTATAGAATTTTATCATGCTGATATGCAAGTGTTTACCTTTAATTTGCTGTTGCTTTCATGTACAATATTTAAAAATAGACTAATATTCTAAAAGAAGAAAGATGAATCATATGGCAAGGCTAAAAGGAAGGATGGAATAGGACTCAGTCTGACTAGGGGTTCAGCTGCTCTACAAATATTTGGCTGAATAGCTGTTAAATATTCTGACAGAGATATTGGACCAGAGTCATGGACAGCAGTTAAGCTGCTATTTGTTTTGACAATTCTCGCAGTACAATCTTTGGTACAGTAGCTTTAAGGAGGGACATCGAACATTTTTAACTTCAGAAAAACAAAGCAAAAGCAATGCCAAGAATGTTAAAGACACATCAGCCAATAATCACCTTTTTACTGCATTGACTATTAATAAAAGACCGCAAAATTAATGCAGCGTCAGAATAGTAGAATATATTGGATTATCTTCAGAAAAGAACCAGTAAAAAAAAAAGTTTGGAAATACTTTAAAAAGGATGGAAGAGAGAGAAATTACTACAGAGGATATGCTTTCAATAAACAGATGTTCCCTGCTTATTTTCTGAACTTAAGTGACTGAGTCAATGGTACTAAAAATAAAACATATTGGTATCCTAACCATTATGGCATACCATAGTACATTTTATAATGGGCCTGCCCTAGCATCTATTGAACAGCTGCTAAGGTTTTTTTTAGTTATGCTAGTTTAAGACTTGTTTAAATCATCATCTGATATGCAAACATCAGCGACAAAAGTTGTGGGCTCCAGTGATTTGAAATTTTTCAGAGTTCCTAATTTTCTTAGGCTCCTCTGAAATTTTCAGCTGACGTTTAGTTTACAAAAATCAACAGAAATCCTCACAGCTAAATGCAATCTTGTTTTCCACAATAAGAGTATCAAAAAACCTTTCCCTACAGCTTCCAGTGAAATAAATGACTGTATTGGGTCAGTCTGTTTTTCACTGTTGTCTAAGTAACAACCACAACAATATCAAAAGAAATCACTTAGTAAAAACTAAACACGTTTACATTTCACACAAGGGGAAATGACAGCATTCATTCAGGCCCTAAAACATTTTTGAGGATGTTTTCAGAAAATTAGGAGGAAAGATATAAACTCCTACATTTTCTTCCAAAAGAATCACCATTTCCCTTACAAGCTTTAATACTGCGTGTTACCCAGGAGAATGGACAAAATCACATTGGCTTCTACCCTTAAAAAATTTATGACTCTGAAAATCAGAAACACTGAAAACATCTGAAATGTCAAAGAAAATATTCTGAAGATCAAAACTCATATCACCTTATCTGTCTGTATTTGCTCTTTTCTATTCTACATCTCCTTAACTAGACAACAGAATTCAGAAATATATATTTTTCCCCTTCGCAATTTATTATCAATATTTAATGAGTACCTAGATTGTTATAAGGAATCACTTACATAATCAAGGACCCTCTTTATACTAAAGTTAGTGGCTTTTCTGTACCACAAACCCCTGAAAATAACTAGGCTGATTCTTCACCAGATAGAAATAGCATCTCACTTCTGTGCTCACTCTTTTACTGCTTCCTTTACTGTCACTTGTAAAGGAAAAAGGATTGATAATTCAAGCTGGTTGTTGAAAACATATTTTGTTTAAAAATAAAATAATAAAAAAAAATAAAAATCAGAGACTGCAACTTGCTGTACCTGCAAATGAGTCAAGATTCTGGTCAAAAGAAAACAAGGAAGTATTAAAAACATACACATTAACATTATGGCCATCCCAGTAAACTTCACAACACTAACCTGTGATGTGAGTCAGATCAAGGACTTCATCACAGACACCTAAGTTAAAGTATTTGTTTCATGATTTCTAAATGAGTAGCACTTCCTGATTTCCCATAGATCCTACAACTATTATAGAAGGTCTATATTTAAAAGTGCACTAAAAGTAAGGAGTTGTACCCTGATTACAAGTTGAACTCTGCACATACAGATGATGGTTTTCTAACCAAAGACTTGGTTCATGTGTATGGAATAATCTGACTTTCGCATTTGTTTCATCAGGTTCATACATTCACTTTGCTTATTGCTGAAAACAGAGAGCATCTGAGAGAGGGTCTCTGGGGAAATCACTTCGTCCTTCTGCTTTTCATCAGTGGGCTAAGACAAAGTATCCTTCTACGTCAGACCCAGCTCTCTGACCATTCCTACAGCAAAACTAACAACATAAAAAAAAGAACAAGTTCCCTAAGCATGCTGCAAAGCCAACACACCTTCATGCTGAAATGGTGTGATGGGCAGCTTTGTGTAAGGACAGCGAGGCTAAGCTGCTCAATCTTCTCTGCCCAGGTGAGGTCTTCTTTTTCTGATGATAGCACCTCTTAATACAAATGTGAAATGGGCTTCTAATACATGGTACAGAGACCCAAGCCATCTGATTTAGAAGGCTGAACTGTAGTAAGACTGATTGTCTTCATACAAAAGGCTTACTACTTATCAGTGATGTCCTGATGCATTCAGTCCCCTGATACATGCTAATGTTGCACATTTGAGAATAAATTGTGCTTTCTGGAAAGTACCCCTTATTTAATAATTTTCTGGCTTTCTGGAGACTCCAGTGTCACTGAAGAGGCAAAATCCCTCACACTTCACTGTCTGACTGACATGATCTCTGGTACAATGAAGTGTAATACTCCAATCTCTTCTTATATGGCTGCTCCATTTAGCTGAACTATGAGCTAAGGGAAACAGTTAATGAATAAATACTTAAAAAATGACATCTGATTGGCTTTCAGTATAAACTCGTAAATAAGTTTCTCTAGGATCTTCACAAAGATAGATAGAAATAGAACACAAAAATGTAAATGTGTTGGGAGCACATTAAGGTTGCTAAATCAAGCACTTGAAATTTAGGAAATGCCAATCACAGCTCTGCTTCCTTGAGTAACTGAGTTATGATCCAGTCTTTAATTATACAATCAGGTACTATTTTTCTCTCCTACATGCGTGGGCAAGTGCATTCAGATCTCTTCCTCCTAAACTAAAGAATTAAATTGGTAACATAAGTAGGCTGTTATCCTGTAAATGGATCAGCCCTCACACAGGAAAAGTGCTCCAACTCAACTGCAAGCACTGCAGCTTGCTGTGGGACAACACTGGCAAACTGTGTATTGGGGTCCAGTGTTGGCCCTAAGAGGGAAGTGAGATCCAGCAGCCCCAGCCCTGGTTACTGACAAACAAGCATAGACTCATCGAATTTGTCCTGGAAGGCTGTGTGGCTAAGTGACTGCGACTTGGCACTGCTGCATGAAGCTCCTGGGCTTCTATTCACAGCCCTGCCTGACGTGACCTTATACAACCTCGCAGTTACCTCACTCGTAAAACAGTGGGGAATGGTCACTGCCTGACCCAGGAATAGGCTATGAAGGATTGCTCAATAATAAGAGTTGTGGACCTCCCAAAAATAGAAATGGCCCATAACAGAGAGAGCAGCAAAACCCTTCTACTCCACATACTGTCACCTAAGTCTAAAGCATCCTTTGAAGACTGCACAGCCACTATCCCTTTAAGGGTATCTCACCTAAGCTCCTGTCTAATTTCCCAAAGATTAAGCCACTTACTTGTAGGTTGGGTGCAGTTCTAGGAAACTAGCTTTGTAAATTTTAGCCATATATTTTAGCAATCCCCACTGGTTTTCAACCAATACATTATCTGCTGCAAAGCCTCTGTTTCCATTACAACCAAAATGAGGATGGAGTAGGGATTTGAAAGTTGCTATTGAAGAAGCAACCATTACAAAACAGTCTTGTGTGCTCAACTATAAAAGCAAAAAATTCTTTATGGTCACTATGACAACAAAGGCATAAAGAGGAGTAAAATGAGTCATCTGCTATGCTTGCCAAAATATTAGTGTTCCACTGTCTGTCAGTTTCATTAGAAGATGTATGTTTTGCCTTTGTTATTAGTGATTTTTCTGGAGAGTGCTATCACAGAGGTAGATTAATTTCAAACAAAAGAAATTGCTAATAATTTCAAAACCAGTCATTTACCATCACATGCCACTAGCAGAACTTTTCAGATAGAACTTTTCAAGCTTTTCTTCTGGGGCGGAAGGTGAAGAGATGTTTACATAAAATGATCCCATAGAACTATTACACAAAACAAATCCACTTGTCTAAATTTAATAAAGGTCCTGTTATAATCACTGTATCTCAATGTATTTAGTAAATAAGTTAGTGATATAATTTAGGACACATTGAATTTCATTGGTTTAATTAAATTGATGATGATAAACTACAATGAACTTTCTCTTTGGAACACTTATTTAAATTTTGGAACACCATATTCAGTTTAACTTGCATTAGTTACCCAGTAATACAACATAGGCTGAAATAATATTTTAAATTCATTAATTTAGAACTATACCTTAAACCAAAGTGGTGAAATACAGTGTGCAGACACACCCTGGGAAACCTATGTTTAATGCCAGCTTAGTGAACTTGAGTAAAAGCACCAAACATAGATATCTATATATACAGGAATAAGAGATACACAATAAAACTGTCTTCTTATATAGCACCTGCTGATGGGCCACTCCTGAGACTTTTAAGCAACTGGTTAGCTGACTTTCACATTAAAAATACTGCACAAAGCTGGCCAGGATTTAAGTCACTAGGTGTTGACTGACAATATAACACAATTAAATTATTTCTTGTACACTCAGGACATGCCAGCTCCAGTCTTGTAGGTCAGTTATCACAAAGCATTCTCTTATGACTTGAGAGCAGTTTCTCCTTTTGCTGCTCCTCACACCCAGCGCTTGGTTACAATCCTAGCCAGTGAGATAATCACCTCCCAGAAGAAACATTCCATTTCCCCTTTTTATATCTAGTTATGCTGCCAGTTCCTCCTAGTAAGCAGTTGTACGGCGCCCAGAAGGAGAATGCAGCCTTTCTTGGTGAAATCTGTCACTGTGTCTTTCAAGTGAGGTAGAATTCAGACAGATGGTCCCTCACCACTTAGCCCTGGTGAAGAACTTTTTGTGTATACCCTAGCAGTACATAAGCCTCACCTGATGCTTTACTATGACACTTACAAAGTCCTGTTTGAAGTGAAAACAAATATCTCTGTCAATGAGAAAAAAAAAACATTCAAAAAACACACACACACACACAAAAAGAGTAAGAAAAAATTGCAAAGCATGGGATGCCTAAGGTGTATCCATTATATGTTTTTTCAGCTCATCCTAGAAAAAAAAAAAGTGTTAAATAATGATTTGTATTCTCTTGATTCAGCTGTGGTTTACTGGAAATTTTCAAACCTGATAAGTTGATTTCTTTTGCCTTCTTTAAATATACCAAATATAATAACCATGTTCAAGCTTACCACTAAGAGCAAGAGCAGAATTCTGGCAATGTGGTAAAACAGTATGCTATCCCCTAAAGGGGATGTGATGAAGAGGAAAACATGGCATTTGCTTTACTGGTTGCTGTTTAGTTTTATCAGTACTCACAGAGATTCTGGAGTGTATACTGCAGGAACACTCATATATATACAATGAAGAGCTCCAAATTATGGAAATTTTAAGAAAATGTAGCAGAAAAATATTAATTTTGTGTAATTGAGTTTATTTCTCTGAATGTTAAGAGAGAGGCTGGAATTACGAGCAGGATAGAAAAGCTAAAATAAAATATGATGCAATGTTAAGGAAGCTAGGCTTCCTGCCTTTCATGTCCTCTTCTTCCAAGCTATTCACAACCTTGTCATTTCCTACTGCTGTCTCTTGTCACAAACCACTCTACCCGCTTTGATTTTCCCATGGTCTCAGTTTTCCCTGACTTGTTTTCAGTGTCTCACATAAGCATCATTTTTCCATAAGTTGTAAGAGAACTCACTCCCCTTTCTTTTACATCAGTCTTCAAGATCTATGCTTACTATAATTCCTGAAAAAAAATTTACCACATTACTATATCTTGAGAGATGAGCATGATTTCTTATTACTTTCTGTAATAAAAATGTAATTACCAGATTATTTTAATTTATGAAAAATAGGCACATAGATAGCCACATGTGCTTCTTTATATTCCTTGTCCTAATATTTCTGTGTCACTCATCTTTATGAGCTGGAAGTTATGTGCAAAAATGTATGAAGATGTTTGGTTTTAAATTCCCTTGCTTAGGGAATGAGATTCTATTTCAGGTTTGTAGCTGCAAAATAATATTACACAACACTTAGCTGGGAAAGATAATGCATATTCTAAAGTATTTTTAAAAAGAGAAAATCATATTCAAGCTGAGACTTTATTCACATGAAGCTCAGGAAGTGGCCTCAAGCATTATCCTACAATTCATACCATCCCATAAAGCACTCATCATCAGCAGGTTTCAGTTATCAGAGATCCTTGTATTTCATGCCATAAACACATCTCAACCCTGACTCCAGGCACTCACCTTTAGCAACAGCACAGCCAACTTTTTTTGGGATGTTTTCCAGCTTCCGATTTACTTTATTTCATTCTGACTTTTACTGTTTGGCAACAGCTCTCAAGACCTGATTTAAAGTGCAAACTAATAATATTCATCTATTCCAAAGGCCGAAGGGTCCATGTATATACAGGGAATGTTTGAGAAAATTAATGCTCAATCAGTACTAGCTGACAGAATAAGCATTAATAAAACTTCTGCTGCTTTGTCAGAGAACATGCCACGTGGGGCATTTGTTTCCTGAAACCTTTCACCAAGCTGGGCACATGTGGCACTTTTCAACTTTTCTGCTGAAGGGAAAGTCTATTCCTGCTCTAGCCTCATCCTCAGTACAAAATGTCCTTTAACTTTTCTTTTTTTTTTGAATTCCTTAAAATCAGACATGACGCATATGCAGGTAAATTCAATAGTTAATTACAGTCCTAAGTATAGTCCACAAACCAGTGAAAGAAAGCAAAGATCTAAACTGTCAGTCAAGTGGATTTAGTCTGATTAAATTGTTAATGGAAACATTAAAAGTAATTAGACAGGAAAACTGATCACATGCTATCACTCAGGAAAAAAATCCACCCATAAAACCGGACTTCATTTGAGATTGTAAACACTGGTAAGAACATGTCAAATTTAAAAAGAATTATTTCATTGTGGTTTACTCCATAAATGAAACTGTACCTGGGGACTCATTCAGGCTGAAGGCAATTCGCACTGGCTTATCAGCAGGTACCCTGGCGGTGGTGATCATGTGGGCACTTGAGTCAATGCTTTTATTTGTTTGTTCCAGCTGCAATAGTACAAATAATATATTTGTTACAGAGCATGTGACACAATTCAACAAATGAATTTTAATGCCTTTCATGCATTCACAACTACCATTCTCATGCTAGCTAAGCAACGCTTAGAATCAAAGTCAAGGGAGCGCCATTTCACTTTTCCACTTATAAAGGATTTAAGTGAAATTCAGTGCAAAGACTGCCTTTCTTTTGATATCTACAGATTAGAAAGAATGATGGCAAAGGAAGCTTTCCCTCTCCTCACCTGCTTGCTCCCCGCCATTGCCCCTTCAGCAAGCCTTGACTCGTGGCAATGCTGCCTGGTTCTGAAGGTGAAGAAGGAAGAAGGGGTGGGGAGTTGAGAGTAACATGACCCCAAGCCTGACATGTGATTGGAAACGTGCACACCACTCCACATGGTGTCAATGAGGAGACACCCATCCTCCTGCCTTCCACCCATACTCCCCAAGTCAAACTGTGCTTGATAGTCGCACACTTAATGGTCAAAAAGTTACTAGGTCTCCAAACCTTGGTGGTGATTCTTCAGTGGAACTCTGTGCAGGTGTAGGGGTCTGTCTGCATGGGTTTGACTCCTGGATCAGGACCTTATTCAGCCCTCAGTCTTTCTTCTGAGAACACCAACTCCAAAAAGTGGTTTTACTGAGATGAAACCCTGTCCATTAAGAAAACTGCTGGTTCACTTTAAGCAGGGCAGTAACGAATTGTTGAGCAACAAAAGCATTAGCTACTGCTGATCTGTAATGGTATAACTGAAGCATTTCAGAACACTCAAAAGTTGTACTCAGAGCTCGACTAAGCTTTTGAATTAACAGTTTTGGTTAAACTCTATTAAATAGCTGAATTCAAACTTAATCTCCTTGTATACCCAACACAAAGCTGCTAAAATTCACAGATATCAATCTTCTGATTAGCTCCATGTGTGGAGAAAATGAAGTCAGTGGGGCTTCATGCATGCAAAAGATCAGCCCATAAAGAAATTATTTTAGGACTGAAGACTATGCTATCCAGAGTGCATTGTAGCCATACCAACTATGTGTACAATTATGAGAGGAGTTTTTAAATTACCATAAGAATTCCTCAGTCAATTAGAAACTAAATTCTTCAGGAAAATAAAATGAATTTACTAAAAGTTGTACTACATGCCAGTAGATGACACAGCATTTAGCCAGTGAAAGCAAAAGGCAGTCTCCTAAGTCAGTAGTCTGGCAGTTTTTCTGTAAAGCAGCTATTGTATTGCATGGAAATCCCAACAACTCATTCTAATTTACACTTAATTATTTGGCAATCTCAGAAAGTCAATAAAACAGAACAATATTTCAGGATTATAATCTTCCTTGGTGATGTACAAGTGAATCAAACACTTCCCTGGTATCACTGCCTTGCAGTCAGTGGAAGAGCATCAAATTTGCATTTGGCTCATTAATTTCAGCATTTCTTTTTTTATTTGCTTTATCTGCCTTAATATTTAGCTAGCAGAGATATGGTTAGTCTATAACAATGCTACATTAGAAACTGTTATTTGAAGTGCATAATATTTTCTTAAAATAACAATAAATATTCCAAAATTATTACTTTTAATACATTTTATTTGGAGATAAGAGTGTCTCTTTCTACTAGTACATGAAGGATATCAGCAGTCATTCTTTATTCACCATTACTAATAATCAAGATGCATGAAAACTGAACTGATATCTACTGGGCAGAGACAAAGAAAGTCAACTAAACTGCCGCAGTGTACTTTTTTGGGCTCAGGAAAAGATCCCTGGAGTCAACTGAAATATTCTATGTTGAAGTGCATGGCATTAGACTAAACAACTTTTACCTTCCAAGCAGTATTGATCTCTTTTTTTCCCCAGACCCTCACATATGAGACATATTATTGTTTTTTTAAAAAAACAGAACTACTTATCCAAACTTCTTTAACATGTTTTCCTTCCATACCTCCCAATACAAGGTAAAGTAAACCAAAAAATAATAATTTTAAAAATAAGTGATAAGCACATCCTTGAAATAAGGGTGTTCATCATTTCATGTTGGTGGTCTGCTTACTATCTCAAGTGTTCTTCCACATAAGAGTATACTTAACATTTTGTATCATAGCCTAAGAAATTAAAATGATGAATTCTGCTAGAGGTGTTAAAGTTGTCATAACAATAAATGCTGTGGGTCAATCTGTTGTCTTATCCCACTCACATACTCTCTGGTCTGCAATGCCTTTAAATTAGCTCTTTTAACCACTCACTATGTGAGGGCAAAAATCAATAACCCTTTGATAAGCAATGGTGAATTCTATTATAGCACAAAAGAGTGTGTTCATTTTATTTCAATCCACAAAAAGAAATCTTATCTTTATACACAGCAATTACCCTGCTATCCATGTTTTTTTTTTTTTTTTTTTTTTTTATATTGCATTTATCCCTTCACTCCTTTTTGTGTGGGATCCTCACGCTCTTCATCACTAAAAGCAATCAAAGGGAACAGGGAGGGATGGAAGTAGCCTGCGTGTAAATGAAGTGATACAGGAAACACGCAGACTGACTACCCCCAATTCCCCACCTGCTTTCTCCATGCATAAAGAATAATATCTTTGTACACAGAGACCAACCCATGAGTGGGCAACCTGGAATTTAATGAGATTTAATGAGCAGTTCCCTTCTTCACAACAATTGCCTATAGAACTGGCTGCCGTTGCTCCATTAAAAAATCTGCAGCAGAACTCAGATTAAGTGCTGGTATAGATCTATCAGTTTAGTTCAGTTTTCACACCTGTTGCCTTACCTCACTTAGCGGAGTGTCTGCACTTGTATAATCCAGGGACAGCCACTGCCTTGGCTTGTCGTTGCCTTTATGGAGTAAAGCTTCAATAAAAGAAAAGGCTGCACCTGCTGCATAGCAACAAACTGACACGGTCTGAGAAGCTGAGACAGCTGTCAGGGCAACATGCTGCTACCTGCACTTCCCTTAGGCTTTGCTGTCCCAAAAGATCACCCTTTTCCGCTTTTCTCCACAATTCCACTTTTCCTTCCTCTCCTTGCCAGTGACAAGAGATTATGATGTTGTGACACTTCAGGGAGGAAAAAATCCTTCTGTCACAGGCATTATTAAGCAGCAAACTGTGGCGAGACCAAGATTTTTAATTCATTAGTCCTGGCAAACCTAAAATACAAACAGACTTGCTTCATAGCACAGGAATGTTTTCAGCATGACCCAATCAGTGTCTGTGTCTATTCCAGCAAACTGGCAAAGATAGCATGACTCCAGTCAGCAAAAATGTCTGCAGCTCCAATCAGCTTGGGCTGACACTGCCAACTTGGACTGGCTACAAGCGAACTATCAAATGATAGCAGCGACTATCAAAGCTAACAACAAGGGATGGGCTTGGTGTGTTAGGCTAGGTTCTTGTTGGCTTTGTTCAAGCTGCGCTTGTCTAATAGCGGATGATAGCCCTGCACTTCTGAGGAGAAAAGGAGCAAATTTCAGAATGCGTACCCTCTGAAAGCAGATGTATTTATAGATGAACCAGTGATGGCAGTGATAGCTCAAGCTGACTAAATCAGAGAGTTGACTGAACTCAGAGGATTTCCTACTGTGACTTCAGATAGCTTTTGTCAGTTTTGAAACCACAGGCAAGCAATTAATAGATGAATCTTCAATATGATAAGAGATTATTTTTTTCAGCTTAAACTTTTATTTTGTGTAGCAGTGTCAGGCACATGTACTGCCTACATAACTTCTTTGATTGACTGCTATCACAGTCATTAGAACAAATGGAGAAAAATGGAGAACAGTTACAGAATGATTATATAGAATATATATTTATTGTTCTGTGCTTGAAAAGGGGGTTCTCCTCCTTTTATATTTCAAAAGGTATTTTGAATGTAGATTTTATATTTTTAAATTCTAAATGGAAAAGGTTTCTCTAACACACATCTCTTGTATAGGTACATTGCTAGATTCTCTTGGCTCAGCTGAGATACAGAGAGGTTTCAGAACAGAGACATGAAGGTCTGAAGTAAAATTTTAATCCTTCCTTACCCGCTTACTGTCTGGCTCTAGTCCGGGATTGATCTAATCAGTGCAAATCTCAGGAAGCCAGTAGTTGCCCTTGTGGCCTCAAAAAGACCTTTTTCATGCTTCGAAATGACTAAACTGCAAATATATTCTACCCACACTGCCTCTCCCCAGCAATGACCCAGGAGTGTATCAGCTACAGCATTAGTTAGGTATCTGGTGAGGCCGTCTTTTTAACTGCCTCAGTTAACTGCAGTGTGATTTCAGAGCAGACAATGGGCCCTGGCCCAAAGAGTTAGTGAAAAGCAGGACTGCCCCCCTGACTATGCTGACCTTTTACTCTTCTCTTGATGTGTTTCTGAAAAGGTTGAGGGTTCCTCCTTATATGTCTCCTTTGGAAGGGGAGGGAGAGCAATCTGTCTTTGATCACAACCATTATTGCAAATAACATTCTACAGCTCAATACCATCAGCAGTTAATACTGATCTCCAGCTCCAGGTCCAATTACTGTGAAAGTATTTGTTTGATGATACAGAAAATCCTAGCTCCAGTGAAGACATTAAAAATATTCTGCTTCAGTTCCAGTGGAGCCAGGGTTTCCCCCAAACCATAAGATCCAATTCTGCTTTGTATGAACAGATGGTATTTAGATGGAATGAGTGCCTTCATTACATACCATTACAGTAAAGCATAAAAAAGCCTCTCTATGTAATGTCTTAAGACATGGAAAATCTTCAGTAGCCATGACTTGCTGTCATGGCAGAAATGATAGCTGAATAGCCCAGGGGTGATTTTTCTGGATGGCTTTAACACTCCACATTTCCAGACTGTCATTCTGGCTGTACTCAGTTTAAATAGTATACTGTGACAATACATTTGCAAATTGAGTTCATAAAAATTTTATGTTTCATATCCATTGTATACAGGTTTTCTAAATGTCAGCGTTTCTAGTTAAATCTGTATTATTATGCACACTTCACAAAAGAAAGTGGAAACACCTGTACTTCACTTACTATGCACGCTCCTCTTCTAAGGAGTGGGCTGCTTCCCAAAGTTATGAATCCCGTGATAAGACTGGGGGGTTGGACTCGAAGATCTCCAAGGTCCCTTCCAACCCCTGACACTCTGTGATACCTGCGATACCAAAACTGCAAAAAACAGAAGGCCCCTGATTTGCATGTAACATCAGTTCTGTGCTTTGCACAATGATTAGTCACCTGAAACTACTACTTTATGGAGGGGAACGTATTTTCAAGATGTGAGAAAATTACACCATTCTGTATACAGAATGTTCTCTATAGAACATTTAATATGAAGCATCAAGATGAATGATTTAACTACAACCATTTTATCATCTCTTTATTCTTGGGGCTATAGTGCTAAAACCCCAACAACAGGGATTTAAACAACACATTTTGAAAGTTTTTTAAAATTACTTTATAAAAATAAACTAGGGAAAATCTCAACTTTAAACAAGGCAGAAACTGAAGTCCAGGGTGCTTCGCTTCTGTGACTTGCTCAAATTAATAGTTAAAGGCACTGTAAATTTTGGGTTGATGTAAATCCCAGTTCTCTTATTCACTAAGTAGGTGACTACAATCTCTGCATCTAAGAAAATTTCTCTCACATTTACTACAACACAAAAAAAAAATATTTATTTATAACAAGCTGCACATAAACCTTCCAGTCATCTCTGTGAAAATTAAAGAGAGTTGATAACTCTAGGTTTTTTGTGCAGGAGCACAGCCTGCCCTGCTTTCTTTCTAGCATACTCTTAGTCATCAGATGCCTGGTACCCAAGCAAAATTCTTCCAATCCTCTATCATATTATGAAACTGGTGATATGCTATAAGAGGATATTATATTTTATTCATCAAAAACACCTTAAAAGAACATACTCTGAATTAGGAACAATGGGACTTACTGATACTCAGTAGCAGAAACATGCAAATTTGTAACAATTTTTCGGAAGAAGTATCAGTTGTTCTACAGATGTAAAAAAAGCCAATATCTGCTATCTAATAAAACACCTGTTGCCTTCCCTTTTTTAGCTGTGCTACTTTCAATTCATCTCAGTTTCCTAGTATAAGTAGTATTTTAGTAGCATATGATCTCATTCATGCTAAAATGGTGTTTCATAGATTGCCAGTCCCTATTTAAAAATACAGTTTAAATATTCCAGTATATGGAAGATGTTCCAATTTTTTTTTTTTTTTTTTTTTTTTAAATAAAGATGCTTTGCCTAAAGCTGCATATGGAGCAAAATGGTCATTTTATAGATTCCTCTGAGTACAAACAGAATCTCATTTTTGACGATTTCTGATGAACTGATTTCTGCAGCAAAATTTGTTAGAAGTGCCACCATGGGAAGGTTTTGGTGTCCTTTGCTGACATTGGGGCAGATCAAGGCAGATCAGTTGCTCTGTGCTATAAAGAGTTGATTTTGAAAGCATAAATTTTGGTGAGTTGCATCCTTTAATTCCATGTTACATGGAAAATTTCCAATACCACTTGGGTTGCATGGCTCAAAATTTGTCAGATATTAAAAGCTAAATGGTATATTTCATTTGTCTGCCATGGTAATTGAATAAGTGCTCTTAAACCAGCCACAAACCCATAATTTATTTGTTGACCTGATCTCTTATTGTATTCCATTAGGAGAACCATTTCAAGTCTGCATGGTACTGAGTAGATAAGTGGGTTTTACTACAGCAGCAGTTATCTTAGGTAAAAAAAGAACATCCAGTATGATGTAATCAAATCACATTTTTTCCAGCCAGAAATTCAGAACCACAGAAGAATACTTCTTTCTTATCTTTCAGATAATGGAAAGGTATAGATAAATACACATTAGACTTTTTGCATCTCACTCACAACATAACATCACAAGTCCTGAAAACTGGAGCAGCCAACAGAGCACTTCACTATTGTTCTTAGATACTACCTCCAGTCCCCTTGCCTAAGTAGTATTTTAACACAGGTAAAATAATGTACTTTCCACCAGTCTCTAGACTCATAAAAGGCTGAATGCTATCAGATTAAATTAAGTCATTAAAACCAGTGTGAAACATATATCGAGCACTGACTTAAAAAATAGAACCTAAGAAACTGTATAATTAATGGCAAATTGATATGCAAAAGCTGAATATATTTATATACAGATCTAATTCACTTACTCCAATCTAATGAAGGAAATTTTGCAGAGAAATTAAAAATTGGCTCAATCAAGTACTGTTGGGTCAACAATTTTTACACCTGCCTTAAGACCATCTGGAAATAAGTGCACCTTGACTCATTTGAAAATTTGATTGGTAAAAAATTCCATTGCTTCCAAAGCAAACTCTAGACAGAAGTTGTGGGAAGCTAATTACTCTGAGAGGAAGAAAACTGAAGGCTTTAAGATATGATGCTGTCAAAGATCCTTGCATATCTCTTACATGGAAAATAAGATGAAAGCTGAAGTTCGAATTATTACTGTAAAAGTCTCATTATTGTCAGAAATCAAAGTGTGTAAACATATATGCTTCACTCACATCACCACAGAGATGGAAACAACCTTTAGAAACTAATTATGAGAAAAATGATGGTGAGTCATCTCAACAGGGAATGCTGAAGGAGGATATGGATAGACAGTGTGCAGCAGTTCACTGTGAGATTTGCAGACCAATGTTCAAAGCTAGCATTAGATAGTACTGGCTAACTGGAAACACTGGCACTTTTTTGCATGCACTTAAACACAGATGCATTGATTTTACTTACCAGGTGTGCCACTAAATCACATCCAGCTCTCCTAGGACAAAAATATAATTCTCTCATATATCTGCTTAAAAGTAGAATAATCACTCAATTTTCACTGGACTTGCCATTCCTTAAGTGAATCCTTACCTTACCTTACAGCAGCTGTTATTCTGTCCATACCTGAAACCTCACTGCTGATTCAGCACCAAAACTGCCTTAGTTAATAGTGCCAGCTGGAAACACAGAGAAGAAGTTTAGAAATAATAAATGCTAGAATATTTATTAGCAAAAGTTTTCATTAGTAAATGCAGCTTATAATAATCCATGAAGTCCTTACATCTCCTCTAGATATTTATCTTTCTTCCTTCTCTGAAGAGCAAGAGTATGATATAACCAGCAAGAGCAGAGTATCAGGCAAGTGACTATCACACAGTGACACTATGTGTGTACATGAATCTATCTTATTCTGAAAAATTAACTACATTAAACAAGAAATCATTATGGCTATAAAGTCAAAAACTGTCAGAGACTGACTGCCTGTTTACAGTTGATTTGGAACCCTTGTGCATCTCTGATACATAGAGTCTTCAATGATGGATGCTCACGTTACTTTCCCCCAGGAACCAAATTCAGCCAAAATTCCAGTGAAAAATATTATATTTTTATAAACCCAAAGTTATTATCTTTTTATAAAGGCACACTAGGAAAAACAAAACAAAACAAAGAAAAAAAAATCCCCAAATAAACAAACCAATGATAACAACAAACCAAAAAAACCCCTTCACTCTGGTGGATAAAATTATAGAAGAGAATTCCAAATGCCATCTTACCCAGGGACAGCTCCTGCCCAGAAAACACGACTCAATCAAATTTTCTATTATCACACTGACAAAACATAGGGTAAGGACAGTAAACTGCTTCTATTTCAGAGGAGGAAAAGACTGCTTGAATTTCTTACTAAATGATTACCCATGCCTCTGAGACTGATTGCAAGTTGAAGGACTGAATACTACCATTTTTTCATTCTTAGTGGCATGCTCTTCCTCTTATCACAGGACTTTAATAAGGAAGAAGCAGATATTCTTGTGATCTAATGTACAGGACTAAGCCAGTGATATTATTACTCCAGAATATTCCCATATTAAGTCTCCCACACAATACTGTTTAAGTGCAATACTGACAGGAAAGACTTGACATTATGTAATTAGCATTATTCAAGATGACATATTGCTTCTAGAAACGATATAATATTGATATTTCTTACAAGAAAGAAATGCAAAAAGGCTCTGCCATCAGTTTCTCACAAAAAACCTACAACCAAACAACACAAAAACCAACATACCAAAACAAATCAAAACAAACTACCCAACTTTTTGGTATGATTTTGAGTACTCCACAGGAGAGATTTCCAATGGTTTTATCACTTAAACAGAAGCATGTCTAGTACAATATTTTTGACAGATTGGCAGCAATGTCTCTCAAACATGTTGGTTATTTTGAAAATCCGTAATTCCAGACAACAGAGAATAAGCACTAATTTGCCACTTACTTACTCCATATTATGAATAAAAGCAGCCATTTACAGAGACCTGCTGCCCCTTAGAGGACACATCCGAGAAATTCGTCAATCTCAGATCAAAGAGCATCTGAAGACAATACAAAAACTGGATCGGGACAGCATAATGTCACAGTATTGCAGTATCACAGGGTGTCAGGGGTTGGAAGGACCTTGGAGATCTTCAAGTCCAACCCCCCTGCCAGAGCAAGATCATACAATCTAGCACAGGTCACAGAGGAACGCATCCAGGCGGGTTTTGAAAATCTCCAGAGAAGGAGACTCCACAACCTCTCTGGGGAGCC
>JAAGNO010007117.1:48965-59114 GCA_033439905.1 Ceryle rudis
GAGCCCAGAACTGGACACAATACTCCAGGTGAGGTCTCACCAGTGCAGAGTAGAGGGGGAGCAGAACCTCCCTTGATGTCTCACCACTTTAAATCTTTTGAACTATTTTGATAATGACTGCTCACCAGTATAGCATATTAATGTAAAACTCCTTAATCACTTCAAGAAATTGCCTTTGCTTCAGCAATTTTTGTCAAAAAACAGTCTTGATTCCCCATACCATGCTCATGCAAGCCCCTAATGACATCCTGTTTTCAATTTTATGATTTTCTTCATGTGGTCTTCCACAATAATCCAAGAACAAAATGAAATCTCCGAACTATACCTGTACTGAATATTTTTAATTTTTTTTTTCTTTTTCTTTTTTTTTTTTTTTTAAAACTCTGTTGGCAAAACCAGATAATTGTTTTAACACCAGAAACTATATGCAGGCTGCTGTAGCACCTGCTTGAACTCTTTAAATGCTGGCTCTATGTGAGTGACAAGAATGCCACCTTCACAGGGGGACAACAGGGAATATTGATCTTCAAATTATTTGAATTACAGACTCCTGATAAAAATGTTTAAGATTCTCATCTTGCAAAATACGGTATCTCTACCTATGTGTGAAGTTCCATTGTACCTTTAATGCCTTTCCTTTAGATGAGCAGTTAGATCTTAGTGTCTGGTATCTGTCCATTTCGGATGAAACATTATGAAACACAAGACTGCAGTATCAAGGAGACATCAATGGCATCATGAGAAAAGGTTTAAGATATGTAGGGTAGCATATACATTCTTTGGGGAAAATTGTATATTCCAAGTTACAGTTTAGGTCATCAACTTGTCTGTTACTTGAGTCTTACAAGTCTTCAAACACAGTGAAAAATTAGAAAATAGTTATTGAAATAGCTAAAAGGAAAATTACTCCCATTACATTCACTTAGTTTCTACAGTTTTACAGCCATAAATAAAATGACAGTGATTTAAAATGAAAAAAAAAAAAAACCAAAAAAAACCAAAAAACCCCAAAACAAAACAAAACAAAAACCAAAAACAAAACCAAAAACCAAAAACCCAAACCAAACCCAAAAAACCCCTAGCTGTTAATAAAGGCCACAATTCTTGAAATGTTATATTCAATAATAATGTGCTGTGCAATAGAACTGGATAGTTTGTACTACCACAGCACAGCAGTTGATGACATTTCAATTTTAAAGCATTGCTTTCAAAATGTTAAAAAACCCCATGTCATAGTGACGTGACAGATTGGTTTTGAATTTTCAAAATGAAAAAAGTAAGAAAACGAAAACTGTTTCAAGTATTAATTCTCTTAGAATCATTTTTAGAAGCCAAAATTTGCCACGATTACAAAATAATGAAAATTGAGAAACATAGTCTAATTTCACTTGCTGATGAAACACCCCTTTTTTAAAGTTTTGAATATCCAAATATTATGAGGTTTTGCTATTCATCTTCACACTACCACTTACAGATTTCACCATAACCTCACTTAAGCCTCCTAAACCCAAGAAATAGACATAAAAAGTTAAAGCAGTAAGTTTCTGTGAGACTGTAGGATTCACTCTTTTCTCCAAGATATCAGGGAGAAGCACTGAAAGCACATAGCTGGAATCCTTTAACGCAGGCAAGTCTCACAACTGCACAACTGGAAAAAAAAAAAATCTATTTTTTAGAGCTGCTGAGAAGTCTGCAGGAGGGCGCCTGGGGCATTTTGAACATTTTGGAACCACATATCATACAACAGGAAAAAACTTGTAATTCCACTTGTTCCAAGAGTTCCCTTAGCTTCACCCTGTTGATAGTCCTGGGATAATTTATTATAATTACTAAGCCTAACCACACATTAAATGAATAAGCTACACTATTTCTACTGACTTAACCTACATCATCTATGGGTAAAATCATAAGAAATTTTTTTTTTTTACAGTAAAAATACTGTACATGGAACCCTTAAAAATATACACTCTGTATTCCACTGTGTCCAACTTGGACTGTGATTCTAGCATGTAAAATCCATTACTAGCTCTCAAATTCATAATCCTTTATAAGTCTCATCAAAACACAACATTTTTTTTTTTTAGTATTTCTCCTGTACATGCCAGCAGGAACAGAAATTCAAGATCAAAGACAAATTGCTGGTTAAACTGTATTGTAGACTGGAAGCATGGAGGCACAGTGAAGTACCCCACTAGCTGTGAGAGTTCAAACTTTAGGGACTCTGAAGGCTTGAAAAGAAGGCATCAAACTGCTGATGAGACAAAGGGAATTTTACACTTGTGTTTTCAAAGGCATCATGTATGGGATCACACACTGAATGACTGCTCTGGGTTTTCCTTCTTTCCAAGATATCTTTCTGAACACTACTCCACTGTATTTTGCTGAGTTCATGCAGAAAACAAGTCTAATTGTCAAATGTCTTCTTTTATTAATAAAGCAAACTAAGTTCAACTGAAGCAAAACCAAAGCAGTATGGTTTGGAATCCTGTACATTCTGCCTTCTACCACTCCTTTCTGAGAAGGTGGTGTCTTCTGGGCCAACGTATCCAAAGTCTTTGTAAAGTGATCAAACAAGACAATTATTCTCTCAGAGCTTCTGCAAGTGTTGTGAACATAGATGACTTCCTCCTAAACTCACAACATGCTGATATTCAAAGTAGGAGAGTGGTGGTATGTCTTGCTGACATATATTATCCCACTTCAAGCACTGGTTAAATGTCTTCTGCTGTCTTTTCACCAGCTGGACATCTGTTAGTGGATCAAAATAACTGATGTGATGATGTAGTACACATTTTGGACCATTTTCATGCAAGAGAACAATTAAGCAAATAATCTGTCATGAATATGGCTTACTGATGCTTATATTTTAGTCAATAGAGCTCAGAACCTGGACCATAAAGATGCATAACAAACATTTAGACATTCAGTTCACTGATAAAAATGTTTTAAAAAATAAATAGAAATGAAGTAGCTGAAATGCATCACAGATCTATTCTTCAATAGATAAGCAATGAGTACCTAGTCTGCAGAGTTGGCAAGAGAAGCAATATTGACAGTGAAAAATGGTTGGGCCAATCACCCTTCAAAAGCAAAAAGGCAAAGATTTCTTTACCACTTGATCACTGTTTCAAGAATCTTACCACCAATACAGGGTAGGGATTTAAATATGGCTGATAATCAACATGGAAAACTAGTGATACTGCTGAGTCAGGGATGTGGTGTTGCCACCTTCACCTCGGAACTTCAATGTCAGGTAATATCCTTTTGTTCTCCCCAGCCTAGTTCTCATTCTTATCCCTTCCATCCATTGTGTAGTATGCAAAACATCTGGAGATCAAATACTTAGCAAAGACATGCAAATGTGAGTGAACAAAGTAATGCAGTATTTCTGTAACTTTACGTATCATCATAGCAGAGTAAAAACATTAGTTCATATTAATTAGATGTACATTAGGATGATTTTCTTATTAAATAAACCTCTAGAACATTAACTGTTCTTTTGCTGTATGTATTGCGACACCAGTACATTCACAATTACCTGTTCTGAAGTTGTTTATTAGAAAATGTTCTTTCCTTATTATTTACGTGTAAACTGTGTTACACTGCTTAAATGATATTTTGGTAACTACCCATAATTATTTTTTTCATATATATGCTACTTTATTTTTCTCTACTGTGGAACTTAAATAGCAATGGCATAGTCTCAATTTAACAGGTCTTCTAGGCAGTAGGAATTATATCTACTGTTCAGATACAAGATCACTCTTTGGGGATTTAGTATGCAATACTGGGAACAAGCCCCGTGTGATAGTCCCAGCACGTGGCATGAATCCATACAGTGGCCTTTGGCACTTACTACACTATGGCATGGTTCCCTTATTTGTACAAGGTGGTACAGTATCTCCCGCTTTGCAGAAGTGCACAGGATTTATTCACTGAACACGTCAAGAATCATGTAGGAAAGACTATGCATTCCTGTGTGAACCATGATTCTTAGTTACAGCTACGAAGATTATGCATTGCAGAAATGAGGGCTGCAAAGGTGTCTTTAGAATTCTTTTAATTCACAGCCAAGCATGGACTTAGGCAAATTTCTGAGCTGCTGGCAGATATATGGAGCTGACAGGATAGCCAGGAAATAATGGGACACACAGAAGTTCCCCAGGTCATGCTGGTGGGTTATGCTCTAAGCTGGCAGCAAAAATAAGAGTGCTCTGCAGACCCTGGGCCTGATTCGGGAGACTCCCACTGACCTGAGCTCTTAAGAATTAATGAATTCTTCAACAGGTATATTCAGATGACACATGATTAAGAACCCTAAAAGCAACCCTCCAATAAGAATGAGGAAAATATGAGAAATAAAATTTGTAGTTACTTGGACAAGGCCTTTAAAATTATTTGGATAGAGAAACAAAGTATTAAAAAAAGGAAAAAACTCTGTCTTGAAGATCTAGTACTGTTTTAGACCACCCATAAAAATTCCAGATTGGGCATCCAAGTCAAGGCATGACACCGTGAAGAAAGTAGACTATGGAGCTCAGTGGCCTAGGTGCCAACCAGCATAAGCTGTGGTCTTGATCTCAGAGTCCTACCTTTTAGATACATTTTTATATGCTTAGTGTCTGCGGAGCTGAAAGAAATGCAAATCAGTTGTGGTAGTAGCTTGTTTCCAGGAGTCTGAAGACAGTAGTTATTTATTTTACTCTTTATGACTTCATTTGTGTGTTATTTCTGCAGAAATCTTCATCCACTTGATGGTGAGCCCATCATCTTCCACTGTTTCCTATCTTCTCTAAGTCCAGCCTAAAATTCCTACTTCCCTAACTCCTCAGTTTGATATTCTCCAAGTTTCCACATAGACATGTATACCGATAAATTCTTCCTGTCCCAACAAGAACAAACTTTCAATAGCAGTTGGCTCCTATTTCCAGGCTCCTGTGCACTCCACTGGAAAAAATGTTCCCATATGACTACTTTGAAAACTGAAGAGAGATGTTTCTCTAGCCCTTATCTGATAACCATCTAGAAGACACATAATTTTTGTCCAATTCTGCTTTCTTTCTTATGACATCAAACCCAGAAAGACCACAACAATTTTGCTTTCTCACATGAAGTAGAGGCTCTTGAATTGTATTTTGGTGTGTACTGTTACCAGTGTCACAGCATGATTTTATATCTTGACTGTTCCTGCAATATAAAATCAATACAAACAGCATCGATTCCTTCTGAGGCTATCATCCATTCCAATATTTTTTTATTTTTTTTTTCTAAGAGGAACCTCTGAATTCTTGCCACTTCTTCAGGCAGAATCAAACACACTGGATCCTTAACTCAGCTGGGGAATGTCATCACTATTTTAATATGTCAATATTTTTAAACAATTTAATCTACTGATCCCATGCAAAGGCAATACTCCTCTAAAATCCCCAGAAGTGCTTTCCAGTGACTCAAGCTAACTGGATTAGCTATAGCAGAAAGCACATACACTGAGGTAAGAATACACAAATGGTAAGGAAATCTTGCTTTCCTGTCTAGCTTGCAATCCTCTGCACCAGCACAAAAGATAAGCCCAGGATGAGGGTAGCATTTAACCCAGGAGCTGTGGACCAATGACTTAAGAAGTACTTAGATGATCAGAAGTACTTTAGTTGATTAGAGTGCTCCTTCTTAATATGTCACAAGCGGGATAAACACAGTCTGGGAAAAGCTGATGTAACTGCTGCTGCTGTTAATAAGAGAATTATGTTCACCCTGAATGTTTGGCTCTATGTGGTTCACAGTTCTCTGTTTCAGGTATAGGCATGATTCTCTGCAAACCAGGCACAGCTCTCAAGCTTCCCTCAAGATGCCACTCATGTTTTATCATTGGCCAGATGTCAGTGTTGTTGGACAAACACGGTCAGATGTTATACACACAACTTCAGCAGATACTTTTCTATCTCTTGTTTTCTGATTGCTTAGGCTCCCACCGCTGAGTAAACAAATAGAAATTAGCATTCTGTCCTTTTTATGAACTTCCCAAGATCTTGTTAAATTTTTACAACCTAGAATTTGACAAACATGTGCCTACAGATAAGCTGGGGATTTCCACATGTACCGTAATAGATTTTGGCTGGTGAAAGGGCAGCCAACTGCCAATAGCCAACCCTCTGACCTTTGGATGGTCTTTTAGCCTGGCAATGTCTGTGCAGAATATAAATGGTGTAGATGAGTAGCTAAAAAAAGATCAAGGCCAAGTCAAAGTCATGATTAGACAGCAAGTCCCAAGTAACTCCTGATTGTAACAGAAAGAGATGTTTTCATGATAGGTTAATACAGATGAATATGTATGAATACTGTATATATTAATAATCATGAACATACATATATATTTCATCTTTCTTCCTTTGAAAAAATGCAATTAGCATAAGCTTTAATAAAAGCACTGTACAAACGGGGCAGTTCCAGAAATATTTAAAGATAGCAGAAAGCATCTTTGCCACAGACACCACTGCCCTGTCTCCATCTCTCCTTGTGCCAACCCAAGATTTTGCACAGCCAAGCAGCGAGCAGGAAAGCTGAAAGCTGGGCAGGCTTCTTTTGGGTTAGTCTTAATGCAGATCAAGTTTCATAATCTGGTTCATCACAGGGGGCCACAAATATTTGGCAAAAGAGAGGATTTGAGAGAAGGGGAAGGAACATGCAGAGGTGAAATAAGCAGACAGAGATGGAATTACCTTTATGGCCACTGTCCTTGCTTAAAATACTGAACCTCTTGTGTGGAATCGTTGAGTAACACTGACTTTATGACTCTACAACATTAGGAGTAGAAACAAACATGGGTAAATTTACTTCTCCCAAAAAAAGCAACACTTATGAAGAAGTCTAAACTGGAGTGAGCTGGACAGATGAAGTGCTGTATAAGAAGAGTTGAGTTTTTCACCCCCAAGTTGCTTATTTTACTCAAGAAGAGCTGACTTAAGAAGTGCCATGCAATGTGGTGGTGGTTACTGTTGGCCTATGTGACCTGACTTTGCTTTTTGCTGCAGTTCCAACATTATGCAAGCTGCATTTCCCTTATAGAATCACTTGAGTGACTAATTAAATAGCAGCATTTTAATTATTGAAGACTCAGAAAGGGAATGTCATCTTCTTAGAAAGATGAATGCTCACAAGGTTAATATGCCACATTGCCAGGCAATAATAATCCTTGATTTAATTTCTGAGCTAACATTTACAAAGGTTCTGATGAACTGAGTGCTTTGGAGAGGCCATCCTTATTAAAACCAAGGAACAGAGTTCAGAAGTTATGAAAAGACAGATTTTCAGCCTTTCTTCTTATAGAAAGCTTATAATGAATGTAAACCTGAGAAGTGTTTTTTAATAGTAAAATCCGGATTCTTTAGCATCCTACATACTGTTGCCTTGAGTCTTCTGTTATTTGTCTGGGTGAAAAACAAAGAAGAAGAAGAATACCAATGTACACCAGTGAGCTCAGAAATATTTTTTAATACAGATCAATACTGTTTGTGCCATCATAATTTAAGCTTAGGTAGGCAGTCCACCTATGGAAGTGACAGGATCCTAGAGAAAAAAAAGCAGTGGACTTCCTGTCTGAAGACTGCAAAATTTCCAGGAAGCCATTTCATCATTTATCCATTCTATTTCCTATATGGAAAAATATGTACTCATGTTAAGCCCTGCAACAATGAGGTAGCTAGATCCCAATGACAGCACTGAGAATGTAAAATATACAGTAAAAGAATGACAAAACTTTGAAGTGTTGATGAATTACTAAAGACTTGCCTGAGGTCATGCAGGGTATTAGTCACAGAGAGCTGAAACACATGCTGCAGTTACTGATCATCAGTCTGACCATTTGAACCGTCTTTCCTCTCAGCCCTAATAATCAATGTTGCTGACTAGAATGCATTCAGCTATTCATATAATGCCCATGACTTCATCCTCATGACTAGGAAAAGTCTTCTGCATTGACTTAAGAGTTAAGTGCCTCCTCTGATCTCCATGGCTAACAACAGATTACAGAAGTTGCTTTATAAAATACAGTTTCTGATATCTTGACTGTAAAACAGGATGGCCATTTCCTTCTTTCCTAGTACTGTGGAGAAGATACATTGGAAGAGAGAAGAAAGGGATAAATGTGGTTATGCCTCCTATGACAAACCCCAGCCTTCCTTTTGGAAGTGCCCACACTTCTTGGTCACAATAGTCGGGGCTGAGTAGATCGCCTCTTCTCTTTCAAGTAGCATCTGCCTCTAAGTACTTCTAGCAGAACTGCTTACAGATTTTTTAAAGTTCATTCATGGGGTGCTTTACGTAGTTTTGTTTTCTGTCACTACTCTATTTTACACTGACATGATGCATTACAGGTTAAAACTGAATGAATTTTAAGAACCGTAGGATGATAAAACTAAACCAAGTGTGTCCACTTGAGGCTGTCTAAGCAACACTTATCAAGTGTTTCAATTAACCTTGCAGTCACTTATCTGTGCTGCAGAGGTGGAGCAACTCGGTCTCTGTTGGGTTACAGGCTCAGATACTGCGTGTCCTAAACCTAGCAGTATTATTTCTATGATCTTGAAGTTCTCATAGAATCATAGAATGGTTTGGGTTGGACAGGACCTTAAACATCATCTAATTCCAACCCCCCTGCCATGACAGGGACACCTCCCACTAGACCAGGTTGCTCAAGGCCACATCCAACCTGGATTTGGATACATCCAGTGGAGCATCCACAGCTTCCCTGGGCAACCTGTTCCAGTGCCTCACCATCCTCTGAAACTACATTTGATTTTGTGCGGCGCAGAAGCAAAGTTGATAAAACTCAGCAAGCCTAAAGCAGCTCCATATAGAAGCAGCTCCCCTGTCTCTTGGCTGGACTTCACCTACTCGTAGACATGTCAAGGTGAGCTTCCAAAGTACTCTGCAGTGTGTCCTGTAGCACACATATTACTTTGGATTACCCTGGATAACAAGGACTTGATTGTAGTTCATCTTCCTATCAGTACATTTTGGTTCCCTTTGAACAAGTCAGGTATGTACTAAGCAAAATACTTGACTAGAGTCTGCAAAGTTTTATGACCAGTTTTTGCCACTGGTGGCAGTGAAGGCTCTTAACTGTTTCTTGGACATGTATCACTGAATGTGCTCAGAGACATGCTGAATTTGATGGTGAAAGATTCCAAAGGAGCCAACATCAGCCACAGCCATAATACTGCTCATCACTTTACTACGTGGACAATGATTCCTAGGAAAGAACACCACAACTCACCACCTCTGACAAAAAGAGGCAGAGTTGCAAATAGTACAATGAATTGGGCAATGCTGTCTTTCCTATTTCTGAAAAAAAACGTGAACTGGGCTCTTTTCAAGTAAGTGACATAAATATTACATAGATAGTGTAAAAGTGAGATGAACCATTGACTTCAGTTGGTTCCATTTACCTAAAGCAAAATGCACAGCCACAGGACAAGCCAGTCATCAATCGCAGTTAACCATCAATCATCAATATCAACATCAGTCATCAATGTCAGTCTCTATACGTCATCCGTTCTATCTATCGTCATTCTCCTCCAGGCACTCAGGAGGCTTCTGTCCGGCGGCCATGGCTGTGGCCTAGGCGGGCTCAGCCAGGACTGTGAGGCCAGAAAGATCTCAGGCCAGACGGTGCTTTAACGGCGCCCGCCTTTTAGGAAACTCTTCCGGCCGAGGAGCGAAGG
Organism: Ceryle rudis; assembly: GCA_033439905.1. Lineage (NCBI taxonomy): Eukaryota > Metazoa > Chordata > Aves > Coraciiformes > Cerylidae > Ceryle > Ceryle rudis. The sequence goes on from JAAGNO010007117.1 coordinate 58,685, forward strand.
CTCTGCCGGCGCTGAAAGCCGAGGCCTGAGCGCCACCCACCGGCACTCCGGCGGGAAAGCAGCAAACACACCCCAGGCACGGCGTGGGGCCCTGAGGCCGCCCAACGGCTCCCTACGCCCCGCCCTGCTCCGCTCCGCCATCGACCTTCCCTGGGCGCAACTCGTCCTGCCTGCGGGAGGCTCGGCTGTCCTAACGCGCCTGCGCACGCTCCCCGTCTCTCTCGTTCCCGTCGTCCCCAGCGCGCCGCGGTATCAGGACGGAGCAAGAGCGGAGATGGCGCTGCACGTTCCCAAGGCCCCGGGCTTTGCCCAGATGCTCAAGGAGGGAGCGAAGGTGAGAGCGGCGCCAGGCAGGCGTTGTTCCTTCAGGAGGATCGGGGGGCGGGCGAGGTCTCAGCGTGGCGGCGCCAGGAAGGTTCTGGAAGGCCGG